>NPHW01007987.1:0-10220 GCA_002240705.1 Elaphomyces granulatus | reverse complement strand
TTTCGGCGCAGATCACAGGGGATTTTATCTTAAAGAAAATCTTAAAAAGTTTTTCATGGATAATTACAAAGACAAATATGAAATAACAGATATTGGCACAAATTCACCGGAAATGGTGGATTACCCCGATATTGCCGAACTGCTTGTAGCGCCGATCCTTGCAGGCGATGCTGAAAAAGGAGTATTAATTTGCGGCAGTGGTGTGGGAGCCTGTGTTGCTGCAAATAAGTTTAAGAGAATCCGTGCCGGAATATGCCACGATGTTTTTTCAGCGCACCAGGGAGTCGAAGACGATGACATGAATGTACTATGCCTGGGAAGCGGTGTTGTTGGAGAATCCCTGGCTATAGATATTATTGAGGCATTTCTTAATGCAAAGCTTAAACCAGATGAAAGATACAGAAGAAGGCTGGATAAAATCAAGAAAATAGAAGATAGAAATTAAATAATTAAAATCCTCCTTAGTAAGAAGGTTGGCTCGCAGCGAGGGTGATCTATTACATTAAAAACTTTCTTTTAATACTCATAGCACGGTCAAGTATTTCAAGATAGCTCCGTTTTGAAACTTCTATTGCGCCAAATGTCTCAAAGTGCGGCGTCATCATCTGAATATCGAATAAAATAAAATTGTTTCTCTTTAAAATTTCATAAAGTTTAACAACTGTGACTTTTGACGCATTGCTTATCCTGTGAAACATCGACTCGCCAAAAAACGCCCCATTGTATTCCACTCCATAAAGCCCGCCCGCCAACTCACCGTTCTGCCATGCTTCGACACTATGCGCGTATCCTTTTTTATGAAGTTCCATGTACGAATTTCTGATAAGAGAATTTATCCATGTACTGTTCCTGTCCGCGCAGCAGTGCAATACCTGTTCAAAGTCGGTATCGACTTTAATATCAAATACATTTTTTTTTATAACCTGTGAAAGTGACCGTGTGATGTGAATACTGCTGCCGGAAAGCTCGATCGGCATGATTGCACGGGGGCTTGTTTCGTACCAGCTTATAGAGCCGTCTTCTTCCCCCATCGGAAAAATACCAAGGGAGTATCCGTTTAAAACCTGGTGCCAGGAAAGCTCATAATATTTGTAAACAGTATTTTTCATTGAATTTAGTAACTCACCATGTAACTTAAGTCACCGGGTGAGTGAAACCAAACTATGCCCTAACTTCTATAGTAGTTCTCAGGCCAATTTCTTCGAGTATCATTTGAGCCTTTAAGCACTGATCAAGCTCGCCGGTTAATACAACCGCTCTTCCTTTATTGTGAGCTTCCATAGTTATTGCTTCAGCTTTGCTGTGACCATAACCTGCGGCTCTCATCACCTGGGTGATTACTTCTTCAAAATCGTGGCTTGAATCATTAAAAAGGATTAATGTAAATCCGTCAGTGGTAACATCTGTATCTGTTGGTTCCAGTAGTTCTTTTTCCTGTGTCATGCTATATTAAACTTCAAAATTTATTTTCTTTATCACATAATTTTTTAATAATTCCAGTCTTCTTCGTAATCATAAGCCTGACGCCTGCCCCCCGCATGTGGTTTTTCTCTCAGCATTGCGCCAACCATATCCTTGTATGAAACGGAATCATCCATTTCATCTTTTGCGATCTTTGAGTTGTTATGCAGCCCGTCCAGTACAAATTCCATCATTGTCGCCAGCTCGTAATCATTCTCAACTGTTTTGACGAATTTTTTCACTAAAGGTTCCAGTCCCTTAACTTTTTTCAATTCGTTGAAATATGTTTTAAAATCCATATCATCACTAAGCTCAGTCATATTTCCTGATTCAAACCATCTCACCACTTCATTATATGGACTTCCTGCCGCGGCTTCATCTTTTTTCAGTTTGCGCAGCGGGTCAGGAAAATATTTTTTAAATACTTCTCTGATCCCCTTACCTATTAATGCCTTGCTGACTTTAACAGGTCCTTCCTGTTCTCCTTCGAATACAAGCTCGATCTTTCCTGTGATACCCGGCATAACAGCCATCAGATCGGTTATCCTGGGAAATATTACGTGTTCATTATTTATTATCGCGCGTCTTTCCGCATTGCTGATAAGATTTTCCATAACAGAGATAGGCATCCTTGCGCTTACTCCCGATTTCTGTTCGACGAACTCACTTTTCCTGGCTTCATGCGCAACCGTTTCGATAATTTCTTTTATATAATACGGAATGATCGTTTCCATATTCGGCTGTCTTTTTATCCAGCTTTCGGATTCCGTAATTTTTATTCCATCCTCTATCAGCTTTGGATAATGAGTCAGTATCTGTGAATCTATTCTATCCTTCAGCGGGGTAATTATATTTCCCCTGTTCGTATAATCCTCCGGGTTAGCAGTAAATATAATAAACACATCAAGCGGAAATCTTATGTTAAAACCCCGGATCTGGATGTCGCGCTCCTGCATAATATTCAGTAATCCGACCTGTATCCTTGGCTGCAGATCAGGAAGCTCATTGATCACGAAAATCCCGCGGTTGGTCCGGGGAATTATTCCAAAATGAATAGCGCCTTCATGTGAATAAGTCAGACGCTGTGTTGCCGCTTTTATAGGATCAATATCACCTATCAGGTCCGCAATTGTAACATCAGGTGTAGCCAGTTTTTCACCGTATCTTCTGTCCCTGTGGATCCATTCTATTTCGGATTCATCTCCTTTTTCATTTACTGCATCGACGGCCATCTTTGATATCGGGTCGAACGGGTTATCATTAATTTCAGAATTTTTAATTACGGGAATATGCTCATCCAAAAGAGAAACAAGCATCCTGGCTATTTTGGTTTTCGCCTGTCCGCGAAGTCCCAGAAAAATAATATCGTGCTTCGCCAGGATCGCGTTTGTGATTGCGGGAATTACTGTTTTATCGTAACCTACAATTCCCTTAAAAAGCTCTTCTTTATTTTGAAGCTTATTGATCAGATTCTTCCGTATCTCATCTTTTACTGAAAGTACTTTATAGCCGCTTTTCTTTAATTCACCTAAGGTTTTTGGAAGCCCGCTGTGCAAAGTACCTGGATTAGTGCTTGGATTCATTAAAAATTATCACTTTCTTTATTTATACAAATATTCATACAAAATATCTATGTTAGTTCACAAAAAATAGTAAATAAATTATGCTTATTCAGCTTTATTAGTGAAACAATGAATTTTAAAATGAAATTTCAGGAAGAAATTAAAAGATCAGGGCATTCTGAATAAATTTTCACTTTATGCACATCGATCTCCCTGTTTCCAATATACATTGATTTTATAATAGCTCCTTCATTTTTTCAAGCACCCACTTGCTTGATTCAAATGTGCCTGACTTGCCTGCCCGTAAATAATATTCCCCGGAAAGTTTTTTCTTTGATGACCTGGTTTTAATAAGTATCCTGGTAAAGCGTATAAAAGCAGGTAACGGCTTCCTGACCTGTACTGTAAGCTCCTTATTTTGTTTTATAAAACTGGTGAATGCGTCTATTGCAGATTCAGCTTCGTCAAAATAACCAAGCTCATAGTAACATTTAATATAATTGGCACGTATGCTTATATCATATATTATATCTTTTATTGTGATTTTGCTTAAAAAAGAAATACAATTACTGAATTCCCTTTTGCTAAAACTGTACTTCGCCATGCAAAATATATATGTATTTTCTCTTTTCTCAGGAGCAAGCATTTCCCTGTATTTTTCAATGAAGCTTTTGACCCATTCAAAATCTTCCGAAGCCAATCCCTGTACCGCTATATTATGATAATTGTTTTCAAAGAAATACCCATTCTCATCCAGCGGAACAATACCTTCTTCTATAAAGAACTTATTAACCTTATGGAGCTCAACGCTAACATCCGGAGCCTGCTTTGTATTGGTAAAGATATACGAAGCGAAGATCATTAGCCAGCATTCAGACTGGTCAACGCTTTTTAGTGACTTCAGGTTTTCAAAAACTGTCTTCTTAAGCTTCTCCCTGTATATCCCGGCAGGGTCATCAATTTTACTCAGAAGCCCGAAGTAATAAATGGCTGTTATGGCATAGTGGGGTGATTTTTTTTCTTCCAGTCTCATAAGATATTTTTCAAAATCGAAATATTCAAAAAAATTATTATAAAGCTTTTGTTTTTCCCTGTCTATTTGCACATAATTAAATGCAGCATATTCATTTGCTATCCTTAACAGTGCGAGTAAAAAATAGTTGACTGCGCTTTCTCCACGCATATTGCTGTTTTCAATTTTGCTTTTATACGATTCAGAACCCATGCTTATCATATCGTTTTTAATTTCAAGATAGTCATACAATTTTTTCAGATAAGAAACGCTGTAGCTTTCTATAGAATCCAGTTCGGAAATTTTCCCGTCGATAAATCTGGTAGCTCTTTTTATTCTGCTTTTTCTTGCAAATTCCGAGCCCAGCAAACTGTTTTGAGCGAAATCATCTTTTGTAAGGCCAACCTGCATTAAAAACATGTTTGTTAAATCATTAAACCTGCTCAAAATATTCTTAACCACCTGGTTGTTAAAACCTTCTCCGTAAATTGTTTTGTAAATTTTCTTTGGGTTTGTGAACTCAGAGGTAAATTCGGGATATCCGGCCCTTAAAAAATCAATAAATCTTAAAATATCCGATCTTTTATTAAAAAATGGAGAATTTACAAAATCTATCAGCTTTGCAAATTCATCTTTTGATAGATTTCTTAAAATTTCAAAAACTCTGTTTTCTTTCAAAATAGGTGATTACTTTTTTCTCAAAATATACATAATAATCGATACAATCAACGTTTTTATTTCAATTTGTTTAAAACGGATGGTTATTTTTAACGCATTTCTTTTTGTTTTCGTTAAACCGGAAAACTATCTTTGTTTCGTTAGCGTGAGAAAACAATATACCAAATGGAAAAATACAATTTTAATAATCTTCGTATCACCAAAATCTCTCCCGTAAGGAAACTTGTTTTCCTTGCGCTAACAAACGCGGGGCGTGCCTTCAAAAGTGCGCCACCCGTTTTTACCGTAAAAAAAATCAAACAAACATTTATTAAATAACTTTTTCAAAAAGGAGAGCAAATTGAAAAAATTAACAAAACTAATCTACCTGCCATTATTTATTCTCGCGCTGGTATGTAATTCATTATCCTATGCCCAGACGGATTATTCACAAACGGGAACACTCTATTTCTGCAAAAATATAACTGATGATGTTCAGCCTGTTGAGCCTGTTACTGAAATTTCTGCAGGAACACCGGTTTATTTTCTTTTCAAAATGGATGCTCCTATGCTTGGTGACAGAGACGGGTCACGATTTACGGCAGGATGGGTAATTAACAAAATAGGGGAAGACGGAACATATAAGGAAAAAATGGATGAATATATGACCGGCTTCGAAAAAGGTTACCGGAGATTCTGTACGGATGTTCCCTACACATTCTCCAAACCCGGAAAATACAGGTTATATGTGATCGACTGGTACGATGCAAGGCGGATCAATTACGGCGGAGACTATGAGAAGTACTGGGCAATGGGTGAAATTACTGTAAAATAAAATATATAAATCATGAAGAGCTTTATAATAATTTTCAAAGAAGAACTGATAAAAATTTCAGCATTCATCTTTTTCTTTTCATGCTGGCTGGTATATGTTATATCAAATTCAAATAATGGAATACAATCAATAATAAAATATTTAATAAAATAAGAGAGAGAGAAAATCAATAATGAAAACATCAAACAAATTTATTACAACAATGCTTTTACTGTTTTTTATAACAGCGGGCGCATATTCACAGCAGGTGGCATTTCAGCAATGGTCAAATGTTTATAACAGCCCCTCCAATTTATCAGATATTCCTAACTCAATGTCTGTTGACAGCGCGGGAAATATGTATATTACCGGAGAATCGGACAGCATTATATCATCTACCAGGCCAGTAACCATGAAATATAATTCAGCGGGTACGCTGCAGTGGGCAAAAAACTTCAGAAGCTCACAGGGATACGGGGGTTCCGATAAAGGAATGGCAGTAGCATCCGATAACTCAGGAAATTGCTATACTGTTGCTTCAATAAATGCCGGGAATTCATTCATAAAGTGTTTGCTTATAAAATATGATGTTAATGGTGATACAATATGGACAAGAACACTTGCGGATACTTCAGCTTCCATCAGTATAATAGGAGGGGCGGATATCAAAACAGATAATGCAGGAAATATCTGCGCTGTTTGTATGCTTACAGGCTTAGGCCATTATTCATATATAAAAGCTTTGAAACTCTCGCCGGACGGTCAAGTAACATGGGAATATACTTATACAGGTACTGTTGGAAGCCATGGATGCACTCCAAAAAAACTTATTCTGGACAATGCGGGAAATGTATATATAGTTGGAGGTATTAGTGTTTTAGGAGCAGGAAATTTTTACTGGTTTGATGGGCTGGCGATAAAGTTAAACAATTCAGGGGTGCAGCAGTGGGCTGCAACTTATGACGGGGCAGGACATTACAACGATGAATTTCTTGATATAGGACTTGATGCCGCAAACAATGTGTATGTTACCGGTTACGGTTCACCCGGTATTAACCAGAGAGGGATCATTGTAGTAAAATATGACGGCGTTACCGGGGGACAGCAATGGGTTAAAACTCCTATTGGCACTTTTACTGCTACTCCGTATAATACAGGATATGGAATTGCAGTCACACCGGCAGGGGATCTTTATATTTGCGGTTTAATGCAAAACATAGTTTCAGGAAATGGAAACCAGGCATTTTTGATCAGGCTGAACAGCAGCGGAAATGAACAATGGAGAAAATTTTATAATCATAATCTGGCTGAAGAATTTCACGCAATAAGTTTTGATAATACAGGGAATTTAGTTATAACCGGTTTATCTTCAGTAACAAATAGCCAGACTGTTATCATAACCGCGAAATATAATCAAACCGGGGATATGCTTTGGAACAAAGAATTTAACCCGGGAGCTTATGTAAATTCATCATTTCTTGCAGTACTTCCAAACAATTCTGTATATGTAAGCGGTTATACCGGTACACCTGTAAGCGATATCTTTTCATTAAAGTACCTTGAAGTAACTCCGCAGACAGTAACGTTTTGCAAAAGTACAAATAAACCAATTCATGATTTTCAAAGTACTTATGATACTATTAATGTAAACGGCCTTTCAGCCACTGCTATAATAGTTGATGTACAGGTAAAAGTAGATACTGTACTTCACACTTATGTGCATGACCTTATCGGAACACTTAAGGGACCTTCGGGTTTAACTGATACTTTATTCAAGCAGCCCGGAAAAAGCCAGCCGGGATTAAATATAATCGGGTGTAATATTTCCGATACTGCCTCTCACCTGCTGGATACTTCGGCAACAGCCCCATTCACAGGTAATTATAAACCATATAAACAGCTCGGTTCGTTTTCGGGCAATCATCCAAATGGTAACTGGATATTCGGCATCTATGACGCTGCAGGCGGAGATACAGGAACTGTAAATCATTACTGTATAACAATTTCTTATTACGACCCAATACCGAATGGTATCCAGACAATATCAAACGGGACGCCAAAGAGCTTTTCGCTTTCACAGAATTATCCAAACCCATTCAACCCGGCAACGAACATTAAATTCTCAATACCAAAGAGCGGAAATGTTTCTATGAAGGTTTATGATATCCTGGGAAGAGAAGTCGCAGTGCTGGTAAATGAATTCAAACAGCAAGGTACGTATAAAGTGGATTTCGACGGAAGCAAATTTGCCTCAGGCGTATATTTTTACAAGCTCGAAACCGCGGACTTTACGGAAGTGAAAAAGATGGTTTTAGTTAAATAAAAGTATTATTTAAATTCAAATAGTGGAATGGTGGATTTTGTCTGCCATTTCACTTTTTTTTTGCCCGGGCTCTTATTAATTTATAGTGGAACAATCTTTTCTTTATTTAGTACAATAATTAATAAAAATAACAAATTATACTATATTATGCGATATTTAACACTTTTTGTTTTTTTAGTTTTTTTAATGTCATGCAACAGCAAAACTGAGAACAAATCTGAGAACAAAACAGATAAAACGGGTAAATTTGAAAGTAATAATGATAAAGCCATTGACAGCGTTTATAACAATTCCGGAAACTATACTCTTAAAGCAGATGAGGTAATTTTAACATCCGGATCGAATATGGATATGGCGTTTGGAAAGAATTATAAAAGCTGGACACCTTCAGAGAAGGATATAGAAAAAGCAGAAATACTTTTACAGTCTGCATTTGATGACCAGAAAAGAGGAACGGTTAACAGGGTGTTAAACAAAAAGTCCGATGATTATAATAAACAGTTTATTGGAGGAATTGACAGCTCCGGAGATAAAATAGTTTGGATAAACTGTTTCTGTAAGAGCCAGGAAGGCGATTTTAAGAACTGGAAGAAGGATATTATCCAGGTTAAGGACGGCGGAAACTGCTTTCTAAATGTTACAGTAAACATTACGAAAAGATCATATACATCATTCAATGTAAATGGCAAAGGGTAACCTCATGTGTCATTGTTCAGATTAATATTATCAAATTTTTTAAAAAAATGCTTGTGCGATATATAATTCCGGCTCTATTTTTAATCTTTCTGATTTCATGCCAGTCACAGAATAATAACCTGAAATCTAACCAAACAGTTATCAGCGCTGAATCAAAGATGGACTGGCTGTTTGGAAAAAATTACAAAAACTACAATCCATCAGATAGTGACATTGAAACAGCAGAGAAACTTTTTCTTCAGGGTTTTAATGAACAAAAAAAGGGTACAGGAAACAAGTTCGAAGACAGGCTGGAAGGCAGAAGCCCTGAAGAATATAACAGGCAATTCATTGGAGCGGTAGATGAAAATGGTGATAAAATTATATGGGTTAACTGTTTTTGCAAAAAGGAAGAGAATTTTTTTAAAGAATGGAAGGATAAAATTGTCTACGTTGCTGACGGCGGAAATTGTTTTATGAATGTGAAAGTCAATGTAACCAAAAATACATATTCAAATTTCAGAGTTAACGTTAACGCGTAAAAATCTGAGTATTCCAATTAAGAACAAGGGGTCGCGACCCTTGTTTGCGTTTCCCCATAGGTTAACTACATCTTATTCGAGGGGGTACATTTTTCTATTATATTCCAAAAGCTCTATCCTGTTTCCAAACGGATCATAGAATGAAAACCTTTTCCTATCTGGGATCTGAATTTCATTTTTAATCTTAACACCATTCTTTACTAAAAAATCCTTCACGACATCAATATTTTCAATTTCAAACGCAGGGTGAGATTTGGTTTTAAAAATATTTTCCTCAACTCCTAAATGCAGCTCAATGTTTCCCGCTTTAAACCAGGCTCCGCCGCTTGCTTTTAATTCATCTGGTTTCTCAATTTCCTCAAGCCCAAGTAATCCTGAATAAAACTTTCGCGCTTCATCTTCAGCGTCTTTAGGAATACATATCTGTATGTGATCGATACGTTTTATTTTCATTTTTATTTCCCGCAGCCATAAAGACTGCGTCTACATTTCTTTATTTATAATCTTCAATTTTCAATCTTTAATCAATTACCGCTTCCGTCTCGATCTCAACCAGCATATCGGGATTTATCAATCCGCTGACCTGGATCATAGTGCAGCATGGCTTTATATTCCCGAAAAATTCAAAATGCGCCCTTGCCACATCTTCCCAATCAGTGATATTAGTAACATAAATCCTGTTTCTCACTACATCCTTCATTTCAGCGCCTGCCTGTTTTAAATATTTTTCTACTTTTTGAAAAATATATTTTGCCTGTTCATAAGCGTCATTGATCCCAATAATATTTCCATTATCATCCACAGATGTGGTGCCTGTAACGATTACCCTGTCTTCGATCCTGATCGCGCGTGAATACCCGACTATATCTTCCCACTTTGTACCGCTTGAAATTTTTATTTTGTCTGACATTATATTATTTTTGTTCAAGTTTTTTTAATGCATCCTTCCCTGATTGACTATTAAGATCAAACTCCAGTGATTTTTATAACTTATAAAAGTTTACAATAAAATTTCATATATATCTCTGTAATTTAAATTAATACAATTTCTCTATACTTTAAATAAACTGCAGCAACCATAATATTTTTGATGAATTTCTCAGTTAATTAGGGAAGATTTGTAATTACAAAAATTAATTGCAATATAAAATGATGTTTAGAGGACTATCAAATT
>NPHW01007806.1:0-10847 GCA_002240705.1 Elaphomyces granulatus | reverse complement strand
TAAACAGGGTTGTTATAACGGAGGGAAGCGGCGTAAATACTGTAGCCGGTACAAAACCAAGGTGTTACTACAAGAGATCTATTGACGGAAATGTAATTAACGATAATACTTCAGGTACTGACGGATGGAAATATGTTGAAGCAAACGGTACAACAAGCCCGTTTGATTTCACAATTGATTACTCAAAACTGATTGGCGGCACAGGTGTANNCCACGCCGACGAAGCGCAGGTGTAGTTGCCGGGCAGACAGTTCAATATTTCGTAATTGCCCAGGATCTTGCAGGCACGCCAAATGTTGGATGGAATACTGCTACTTTAACAGGGGTACCTGCAACAGTCTCACTTGCAGCAGGAAATGCTCCTATAACTTTAACCAATTCATATACAATTTCTACAAATACTTTCTCAGGTAGTGTCAATGTAGGAACAGCACAAACATATACAAACCTTACAGGTGTCACCGGGTTATTCCAGGCTATAAATGCCGGAGTACTTTCGGGTAACCTCACTGTAAATATTGTATCTGATTTAGTGGAAGACGGAACAAACCAGCTTAATGCTGTAAATGAAAGCGGTATTGGTGGTTATAACATCAGAATAGTTCCTGGAAGCGCCAGCTTAAAAACTATTTCAGGAACAATTGCTAACGGAATGATAAGGTTAAACGGTTCCAGAAGAATAGTTTTTGATGGAAATAACGGCCTTGGCACCAAGTATCTCACATTCAGAAATATGAACACTGCGAACCCTGTATTTACATTTATCAATGATGCAGGACGCGATAGTGTCAGAAACTGTTATATTGAGAGCGCGAATATAGGAACATCAAGCGGTGCGGTTTTATTCAGCACAACAACAACAACTGCTCTGCTTGGCAATGATAGTATCAGTGTTGATGCGTGCGATATCCGTGATTCACTCGGATTAGGTACAGGTCTGCCTTTTGCTAATGGAATATATTCAAGCGGCTCTACCACCAACTACCAGGCATATAACAACTACAATTCTATAACCAACTGTAATATTTATAATAATTTTTATGATGTGGCTATTGCCTGTGCCTCCATTTATTTAAATACCGGTTCTACATCATGGACAATTTCTAATAACAGTTTTTACCAGACAGTCTCCAGGTCAATTATAACTGCAAAACCGTTTTATAATATATTCAGTAACTCCACACTTAATAATGATCTGAATATTACAAATAATTACATGGGCGGCTCCGCTCCATTATGCGGAGGAACACCTATGACTGTTACTACTGCAGCAGCTTCTCTTTATTATACTGTAAACCTTGCCGGTTTGGGTTTAATTATACCAAGCAATCTTCAGGGGAATGTAGTAAGAAACATATCTTTAACATCCAATGCGGCAACAGCATCAACAACCTTTTTCAGAGCATTCTCTCTAACAGGTAATGTTAATGTTTTAGGTGATACCGTAGGCGCCCCGACAGGTAATAACTCAATTACTCTGACACTTAACGGTACTGCAACAAGTGTGCAGATCATTTGTATTTTACATACAGGTATTGGAACGGTAAGCAATAATAATGTTGGAAGCGTTACTTCTGGCGGAACAAGCACAGCATTAACCAACCAATTACAGGGTATGCAGATCTCAAATTCAACTGCAGGATTCACTTCAAATATTACAAATAATCTTATCGGAAGTCTTACAACGCCTAACAGCATGTATCAAACAAATACTGTATGCGGAAATTTAGACAGGGGTTTTGTATTAGGAAATGGAGTTGGAACAAATACAAACTTCTTTAACAACACGGTTGCTAATTTCACTGATCTAAGCACTAGTACCGCAAACAGCACCACACTGATGGGTGTTTCTAATGCCGGCGCCGGAAATTATAATTATACAGGTAATACATTCAGAAACCTGACAATGAACAGCGGTTTAAACTCCGCAGGGCTTATAGCATTGGTTGGTTTCACTGCTACCGGTTCGGGTATTAATACTATAACACAAAACTCCGTCTATGCGTTATATAATACAGGTTCTGCCGGAGCACAGTCAAGTTTCGGATGCTTTGTCGGAGGTGTTAACGGTGGTACGATTTCAAGAAACAAATTCTTTGATATTAAATCTTCGCAGACAGGTTCAACTCCGCAGATTGAAGGAATTACAACATCAAGCACAGGTACATATACAATTTCCAATAATATGATAAGTCTGACAAATGGTGATGCTACATACGCTCCATCTATGTATCAGCAGGAAAAAGTAAAATTATCTGAAATTAAAGATCAAAAGGTCAATCCGGCTGATTACAAAGAAGGTGAAATAGTTACACCTCAGAATGAATTTACAATTGATTATAGCAAGATCAGCGGGACTAAATCAAATAAGAATGAAAAAACCGGTAAAAATAATGCGGCTGCAAACGATGTATTTATGTGGGGCATTTGGGATCAGAGCAGTGGTTCAGGTACCATGAATGTTCTGGATAATACAATTTATATTGGAGGAACTCAGCCCTCTGGAGGCAATTTATCTTCTTATGGCTTTATGAGGTCTTTTACTCCTCCGGTTAATATAAAAAATAATTTAATTGTTAACGCAAGAAGTGGCGGCTTAGGATCGCATTTTGCAATGAGTAATGAGAGCTCTCCTCTTACTTCAGGATGGAGCCCCGGTTTCACAAACTACAATGCATTACTTGTGGCAAATGATAATAACGCATGTGAGTGGGCTTTCGGAACACCGCAAACAATTGCACAATGGAGAACTTCTACAGGCGGTGATAACCAATCGTGGCAAACAAATACCTCAGCAATAGTACCTGCGAATTTACTAAACAACATTACAACAGGAGATCTGACAATTAAATCAGCGAATGCAGAAGCATGGCTTGTTTCAGGTAAAGGTATTGCGCTGAGCAATGTAAACAATGACTTCAGCGGGAATTCAAGAGCTACTACTATTGCAGGTGGATGTACGGATATAGGTGCTAATGAATTTGCTGCTACACCTCCGGGCAACCCTCTGGCAACAGTTGATAATGCACCGGGAAGCGGAGTGACATCAACCTATACTTTATACAATAGGAAAATTTGCGCTATTGCATGGGGTACCGGCGGTGTTTATCCGGGCTCAATGAATGTAAATTATTTCTCAGGTGTCAACCCTGTAACAAACGTTACAAATCCAAACAGGTCAAGTAATTCATACTGGACTGTTAATCCCGCCAGCGGTTCTTTCAGCGGAACAACATATGATATGACTGTTTATTTTGGTGATAATGAAACATATACAGTACAAAATCCAAACACAAATATTTTGCTTGCAAAGAACGATAACTTCTGGATGTCATATCCTGCAGGAACAGGCAGTCAGCAAAGCAATCTAAACTGGTCTGGCTTAACAGTAACAACCAAAGGATTACCTAACTTCTCATCATTTGCCTTAACAGATGCGGCATTGCCTTCTATAACACTGCTCACACCGGTTAATGCTGCTGTTAATCAGCCTGTTGCACAAACATTTGTATGGCGTAAATCTGCAGGTGCAACAAATTACAGAATACAGATCGCAACAGATTCCTTATTCAGCGGGCTTATAGTAAATGACTCAACTTTAACCGATTCAACCAAAGCGGTTTCAGGATTAAATCCGGGAACAACATATTGGTGGAGAGTAAACGGGAAAAATGGCTTAGGTACAGGAGCATATTCACAAATGTTCCGATTTGCAACAGGATTCGCACCAAATGTTCCAATTCTAACGAGCCCGGCGCCTAACGCTATAGCACAGAATCTTAGCTTAAGCTTGATCTGGCAGCCGACCGGCGGCGCTGTAACATATAGAGTACAGCTTGCAACCGATTCGCTTTTCACAAACATTATTGTTAATGATTCTACTGTTACAGATACTACTAAACCTGTAGCAGGGCTCACACCTCTTACATTCTACTGGTGGAGAGTTAACGCTAAAAACTCTTTTGGCACCAGCGGATACTCACTTGTTAGGAAATTTAAAACTATCGGAGCGGCAACCCAGGTTATACTTATAAATCCACCGAATAACGCGATAAACCAGCCGGTTAATATATTATTTACATGGCATCCGGCAATTGACCAAACCAACCTGTTATCAGGTAAATTGAAAGACTTAAAATCAGTGGCTGATAATGAAACAGCTGTTTCAAATTATTTCTACGAACGCGTAACTGACACTGTTTCACTGGCTAATAGGGTAGCTGATAGTACACTTACAGATACAACCAAGAATGTTGTTGGCTTAAATTTCACAACCACATATTTCTGGAGAGTAAAAGCTAAAAACCAGGTTGGTTACGGCGCATTTACGGGATGGTTCAAATTCACGACCACCGCACAGCCTGCGGCAGTAGTTAATCTTACTGTTATACCGGGCGGATTCTACAATACCGGCACAGGCAAACTTAACATGAGAGATACAGTCCGTGTTTACCTTGTTGATTCAGCTACCTGCGTAAGGATGGATTCAGCCAATGTCGTGATCGACTCAGTCACATTCTCAGCTTCACCTAACTTTAACATTGCAAACACAGGTAATTACTACATTGTAATCAAACATAGAAATCATATTATTGTCTCAAGCAGGCTGAAACAAACCGTCACAAGGGGTGCAACAGTAGCATACGATTTCGTTTCTGACTCAAGCAGAACCTACGGAAATAATGTTATAAAGGTATCATCTGCACCTGTAAGATGGGCAATGATACCGGGCGATGCGAACCAGGACCAGTTTGTTGACGGACTTGACCAGACCATATGGATCTTTCAAAACGGGCTTGATGGATACAATTCAGCCGATTTTAACGGTGATGGATTCGTTGACGGGCTTGACCAGACAGTTTGGATATTATTTAATGGAAACAGCTCATTCCTTCCATGCGCATTCCCTGATTATTATGTAGATCCAAATTCAAAGAAGCATGTAGTTATAGATAACAGAACTACACAGAAAATATTCAATGATAATAGTAACCAGGATGCAAAAAGGAAATAAATAAAACAGATCTTCTGAAGTCCGGGTATTAACCGGGCTTCAGAATTAACTTTAAACTTTATCTTAAATAGTAATATGAGAAAAATAATTTTATTTTTATTAGTCGCAATTTTTACAACAGGTTCTGTTTTTTCAGTGCCAAAAGTTAAATTCCAGTTGGTTAATCCCCATATAGAAAGTGGGTTTTGGGCTATAGACGTTATGGCTGTTGTTCAGCCAGGCCAGCAATGGCATGTAGGTTCAAGCAACCTGAGATTTAATTTTACAACCACACCTCCTGGTGCGGCAACTATCCATGCGGATGCAGTGGTTTCAGGTGCGAATACTAATCTGAACAGCGGCAATTACAGTACAATGACCACTACATCTATTTCCGGTGGTACAGCAATCAGCCTTAATATCTCAAGATTGGCAACCTGCTTTCTTATGACGCCGGGTACTTATATGCTGGGAAGGATCAGGTTTAACAGGGTTGATACTACAGGCTGCATCACTCTCAACATGAGAACTACTGTATCGGGGTTTTCTGTAGTTCAGGATTCCATTACACAGTGGCTTGCACCGGCTGATTTTGATACATTAGCAACATTACCCGCAGGATGTAACAGGCTGGATTTCTTAACCGGAATCAACGGTAATAGCAGTGCATTGCCGGAAGTGTTCAAGCTTTATACTAATTATCCAAATCCATTCAATCCTTCAACAAGTATAAAGTATGATATTCCAAAGGCAAGCTTTGTCAAATTAACTGTGTATGATATTCTTGGGAAAGAAGTTTCAAGATTAGTTAATGAGCAATTGAGCGCAGGAAGATATGAAGTAACATGGAATGCATCGAATTACGCGAGCGGAACATACTTCTATAAGCTGGAAACTGAATCATTTACTGATATAAAGAAAATGATCTTAGTAAAATAATAGTAATTCATGTAACGTCCTTTCATTTTTAAAAGCCCCGCTGATAGCGGGGCTTTTTTATGGAAAAATTATCAATAGGAAAAGTGAACTATAAGTATATCACATTTGTTATAATAATAACATAAATTTCCATAATTATTAGACTCTATTCCTTAATTTAATTTAAGATTTATTGAAATTAGTAACCCCATTACTTGAGATCTGCAGGCAGGGATTATACTGTCCGCAGGCTGATATTTTTATTGATCCATGGTACCCGGTAGAAAAAGCCGTGATAACCCACGGACATTCCGATCATGCGCGGTTCGGGCATAAAAAATATTTTGCAACTGGAATTACCAACTCTATTATGAAAAGCCGTATATCTCCTTATTTAATTTGTGAAAATATTGATTTTGGAAAGGCAGTTAATTTTAACGGCGTAAAGGTTTCTCTTCATCCTGCCGGACATATCCCGGGTTCAGCGCAAGTCAGGCTGGAATATAAAGGCGAAGTTTGCGTGGTATCAGGAGATTATAAAACCCAAAATGACGGAATAAGCGGTGAAATTGAAATTGTAAAATGCCATACATTTATTACTGAATCTACATTCGGGCTTCCTGTTTACAACTGGAAACCGCAACATGAAATTTTCTCGGATATTAATAACTGGTGGAAACAGAATAAGGAAAAAGGCAAAGCCTCTGTTCTTACCGGTTATTCCCTTGGAAAAGCACAAAGGATATTAGCCAATGTAGACAGCTCTATAGGAAAGATATTCGGACATGGAAGTATTACTGTAATGACTGACGCGATAAGAAAAATGGGCGTAAGCCTGCCGCCAATCCAAAGGGTAACTTCAGTTATGCAGAAAAATGATTTCAGGGAAGCATTGATAATCGCTCCTCCCTCCGCTCTTGGCTCGCCATGGGTGAGAAGATTTGACCCTTATGCAACGGGCAATGCATCGGGATGGATGAATGTCCGCGGCGCAAAAAGATGGCAGGCACTCGATGCAGGCTTTGCACTTTCGGATCATGCAGACTGGAAAGGTTTAAATTCTGTAATAAAAGAAACAGGCGCGGAAAATATTTACGTTACTCATGGATTTACCTCGATATTTTCAAGATGGCTTAAAGAACAGGGCTGCAACGCCTTCGAGCTTTCGACAAAATTCAAAGGTGAAAGTATCGACGAAACCCCAGAAGAAATTAAGGAAGACAAAAAAGAAGAAGCACATGAGGCAATGAAAGAAAATCGTGAGGAGGCTGTAAAGGAAAATTGAGACAATTTGCAGATCTATTTAACAGTCTTGACAGAACCAATAAAACCAATGAGAAGCTTGAGCTTTTAAAAGAATACTTTGAAAAAGCGGATGACAACGATAAGCTTTGGGTTCTATATCTATTCTCAGGTGGGAAGATAAAAAAATACTTTACTTCAACAAAGCTAAGAGAATGGGTAAAAGAATATACAGGCTATCCTGACTGGCTGCTTGAAGAAAGCTACTATGCCGTTGGAGATATGGCTGAAACGATAGCTTTAATATTGCCAGAAACGAAAAAACATATTGAAAAAACTTTAAGTGAGTGGATAACGTATCTTGAAAACCTGAAAGGATTGAGCGAAGAAGACCGTAAGAATAAAGTTCTGGACGCATGGAAAAACCTTGAACAGGATGAAAAATTTGTCTTCAATAAAATAATTACAGGAGGATTCCGCATTGGAATATCACAGAAAAACCTTATTAACGCGCTGTTCAGGCATACAGGCATTGAGCAAAACGTCTTAGCCCACAGGTTAATGGGAACATGGCATCCGCTTACAACTACATATCAAAAGCTTTTACATGAAGGCAACCCTAACGATGATATTTCAAAGCCATATCCCTTTTTCCTGGCTTATTCTATTGAGAATAAACCTGAAGATCTCGGTGAACCGGACGAATGGCAGGCTGAATGGAAATGGGACGGTATCCGTGGTCAGATTATTTTTCGTAAAGGAGAAATGTTTGTCTGGTCCAGAGGTGAAGAGCTTGTTACTGACAAATTCCCTGAATTCAGCTCATTTAAAGAATTTCTGCCGGATGATGTGGTTCTTGACGGAGAAATTATATGTTATGCAGGCGGCACTCCTCTCCCTTTTAATATATTACAAACCAGGATTGGAAGAAAAAATCTGACCTCTAAAATCCTGAATGAAGCTCCGGCGGGATTTATAGTTTACGATATTCTCGAATATAAAGGTGAAGATATTCGTACCAAACCGCTTACAGAAAGAATGGAAATATTAAATGATCTTAAAATTCTTGCAAAAGAGAATCAAAAATTTGTTTCTTCACCGGTAATAGAATTTAAAACCTGGCCTGAACTTAGAAAACTTAGAGAATACTCCCGTGATAATCTTACCGAAGGGATCATGCTTAAAAGAAAATCATCGGAATACAAAGTAGGAAGAAAAAAGGGCGACTGGTGGAAGTGGAAGATCGATCCGTTCACTATTGATGCCGTGCTGTTATATGCGCAAAAAGGACACGGCAGAAGAGCGGATCTATTCACTGATTATACATTTGCTGTCTGGGATGATGGCAAACTTGTAACTTTTGCAAAAGCTTATTCAGGCTTAACCGATTCTGAGATCAAAGAAGTTGACAGCTTTATTAAGAAAAACACAATCGAAAAATTTGGCCCGGTAAGAACGGTAAAGCCGGAGTTAGTTTTTGAAGTCGCATTCGAAGGAATTGCCCGCTCGAACAGGCACAAGTCAGGCGTGGCGCTGCGTTTTCCCAGGATTCACAGGTGGCGAAGGGACAAGAAAATACAAGATGCGGATACACTGGAAAATTTAAAAAAACTTCTGAAAAATTGATGCAGCAAAAAAATTATAAATAAAAAAATCCCACCTGATTTCTTTCCGTCTGAAAAATATGAAAAAAGGTAGAATGCTATTATCATGGGCTTTTGAAGTGATTGCAAAGTCATAAAGCTCTGAATTATATTGTTTATGTATCTACTTTACACATTTTTGACATTCCTGTCACTATCATTCAAATAAACTTTCAAAAAAAGTCTGAATATTCATATTAAAAAGATGGTATAATATTTGCAGTACCTAGAGTAAGTAATAAAAGAAAGGAAATAAATAAAATGAATAAATTTAAGTTTTCTCTGCAAATTACTGCGATTTTTATCATGTCCTATTTTCTATATTCCTGTAATGAAAACAGTCCCGTAACAACACAGAGTTCCGGAGCAGGTGCATCTGTGAGTATGATGTCCGGTACCTCAGGGCATCAAATCATGACCGGCTTAACTATAGATAAAGCAAAATTTTTAATTGAATACATTAAGCTGGAAAAAGAACGGGGTACAGACGATGGTGATGTAAAAATCGGGCCATTTGTAGTTGATCTTAATTTAGAAGCAAAAGTTACTGAAATAGGGCTCAATAGTATTCCTTCAGGAACTTATAATGATGTGCATTTAAAAATTCATAAACACACTCCTGAAGAAGTGGTAATTGATCCGGATTTTGGCACAACAGGCCCGGGATATTCTGTAATAATTATGGGTACCTATAATAATACTCCGTATGTTTACAGGTCCACTATTTCGGTATCCCGTGAAATAGATATTAACCCGAATCTTGTAGTTTCAACCGGAGTTGCTCCTCCAGCTAATATAACGATGGTTATTACCCCGGCAGCATGGTTCCAGGATAATGGGAATTTACTGAATCCGCTTGATGAAGCAAATCGTCATGAAATTGATGATAATATAAGAGATTCTTTCAGGCAGGCGTTCAGGGACAATGATCATGACGGGCACCCTGACGGACATTAAAAATAATTTTGTAAAAAGAGCGGTTTAGTAATATCTAAACCGCTTTTTTTTATCCTAGCTATACCTTCAAATGAATTGTGTGAAACAGTTAATGACAAATTTAAGTCACATTATTTTATCAGAAGCATCTTTTTAACATCAGTGAAATCCTCTGAAGTAAGCTTATAAAAATAAATTCCGCTTGGAAAGTTAGTACCATCAAGTCTCAGTGAATATGACCCCCCTGAATAATGTGAATTAACGGGCACTGCAATTTCCTATCCTAAGCTGTTATATATAACTATCCTTATATCCTCTGCTTTGGGCAGATCAAACTTTATGGTGCATGTGGGGTTAAACGGGTTCGGAAAAACGATATGACTTAAATAAATTCAAGAAGGGATTAGTAATTCTTAAAATAAATAAAAAAGAAGGAAGAATAGAAATTCTCAAAAACGTTCAAAAAAAATCCCCGGATTAACAGGGATTTGTAATTAACTATTGATGTATAAATTTTTTAAAACATTCATCAAATACTATAAACCGAATAGAAATCCAAGATTAAATTGAATGGTTGTAATTGATCTTGAAGTGCCTATAGGATGTTTATCCATATCAGCTGGATTCACAGGATCTTTATCATCATTTAGCGAGGTATAGGAGGATAGCCTGTCATCTGTTCCCGTAAATGATTTACCAAA
The DNA here is from genome assembly GCA_002240705.1 of Elaphomyces granulatus. Taxonomy (NCBI): domain Eukaryota; kingdom Fungi; phylum Ascomycota; class Eurotiomycetes; order Eurotiales; family Elaphomycetaceae; genus Elaphomyces; species Elaphomyces granulatus. The sequence continues at coordinate 414 of NPHW01007806.1, read as the reverse complement.
TAAGTTATGAATGTTATACCTGAATCCAACGTCTAGTGAGTATTTTTTTCCGACAGCAAATTCTATTCCTACGCCTAATCCAAGGCCGATACGTGATGCAGAATTCATATCATATGTGCCTGACGGTACCCTAGATACTCCCTGGAATGATGTCTGACCGCTAAAAGACGTTATTAGAAGATCCAATCCTGAATATGGTTTAATTGGAGACGCCGGAATATCAATTGTATATTCGGGACCGGCTGAAATCATAAAAAAATTTTGTTTCACATCAATGGAACCTTGTCCGGGCTCAGAGTTGCCGGTATTTTTTAAAGAAGAATAGTTTATTGCAAACCGGAAGCTAATTATCGGGAGATTTGCCCTAAGAATTGCGCCTACATTAAAGCCTGAGCTTAATCCAAAGGATGTGCC
>NPHW01007780.1:0-13302 GCA_002240705.1 Elaphomyces granulatus | reverse complement strand
CTTATACTAATCGTGAAAAGATTCCTGCCTTCCCCAAAGGGGCTCCTTCGGTGCACAGGAATGACAGATGGAATAGCCGGAAAACCACCCACTAACTATTTTTAGTACCAATAATAAAAAAGCCCGGCATAACCGGGCTTTCATTTATACCGCTGTATTTTATTTAAGCAGTGTTAACTTTTTTATATCCCTGAAGTCACCTGCCTTAAACTCATAGAAATAAACTCCTGATGCCACATTAGAAAGGTCAAAATTAATATTATACGTTCCCGCCTGCAAGTTCTGATCTATTAAAACTTTTACTTCCCTGCCAAGTATATCATAGATTGTAAGCTTCACTGATCCGCTTTTCATTATATCAAAAGACACATTTGTAGAAGGATTAAACGGGTTAGGATAATTCTGCTTTAAACTATATGACATGTGAGAGTTATTTGAAGCTGTATTACCTGTATTTTTACTCTTATACTTCAGGGTGACCAGTTGAGTTGATTTTACGCTGTTATCGCCAAATTCCATCATTGAATATCCCGTTATGAAAATATCATGTAGCGAATCCGAAGCTATTCCAAGCGCAACATCTGAATAATCCGGGCCGCCATCATACCTGCTCAGTTCAAGCTGTTCCCCGGTGGATTTGTCGTATTTTATGGTAACCATATCTTCACTTCCTGCTACTGAAGTGCTTCTGCTTGTCCCTGTTACAAAAACTGAAGAACCGGCAAGTATTAATGCGTTTGCCATATCAACACTGTTACCCGTTCCGTTATAACGCTGTTCCCATTGCTGGCTGCCGGATGAATTGTACTTAACGGTCAAATAATCATAGTCACTGTTATTCCCGATGCTTTCTCCTGTTACATACACATTATGATCATCATCAACAGCAATACCAAAAGCCTTATCATTACCGTTTACCGCGCCGTTATAATCTGCGGTCCATTGCTGCTCTCCCGAAGAATTATATTTTACAGTTAAATAATCCCAATTTGAATTGACCCTGCTCTGGCCCGTAACATAAACATTAAACTGATCGTCGACAGCTATACCGAATGCTTTATCGTCTGTATTCCCGGAACCGGCATAAGTACTTAGCCATTGCCTGTTTCCTGAACCGTCAAATTTAATTGTAACATAATCATAATCACCATTGCTGTTTTTGGTAAAACCTGTTGTATAAATATATCCGTTTTTATCTTTTACTATCGAAACATTTTCATCATCACCGCTTGCTCCTCCGTCATACCTGTCAACCCACTGCTGATTTCCGTATGTATCGTACTTTATGGTTACGCAGTCGAAACCGGAAGAGATTCCTTTGCTTCTGCCCGTTATAAATGCATTACCTTCACCATCAACAACGATCCCGAACGCCTTATCTTCAAGATTTCCTGTACCATTATATTTCGCAACCCACTGCTGTACGCCTGCGGAATTATATTTTATTGTAAGGTAATCACAGTCACTTGTTGATGAATAGCTGTATCCTGATATATATACATTATCTTCCTGATCCACGGCTATTCCAAAGGCTTTATCGTCATCATTTGACTCACCGTTATAAACGGCAGTCCATAATGTATCGCCGTTACTGTTATATTTAATTGTCAGGCAGTCATAGTTCCCGCTATAAGCTTTTGTATATCCTGTAACATAACAATTACCAGTATTATTTGCGGCAATAGCTGTACCCACATCACCGGTAGATGAACCATCGAGGGTTCTGCCTCCATGAAATACAGAAACCCATTGTGAATACGATATATTTGTAATTAAAATTACTACTGCGAATATGGCGAGTTTATTGATAGTTTTCATAGCTTTAAAAATAATTTAAAAATCTTTTTCTATTAGATAATAAAAAATCAATCTCAAGTGTGAAGCAATATCATACATATACGATTCTAAAAAGGATATGAATTAATCAACGGAAAAATAAATTTCGCAGTCCCAGCTTTAAACCAGTCCGTGTTAAAACAGCGGACTTAAAGCTAAAGGAATTTTGCATTAAGCAAAAAATTGGAATGGAACCCCAGACAGGATAACATGTAAATCTTAAATCAATCGACAGCGATCCCGTACGATTTAGCATTTTCGGACACCGCAAAGGCGGCATGTTTAAAATTTATCCATAAAGTGTAAAAGCGTTTTTTCATATAAATTTAGTTTTTAATATTATAAAATTAATACATAATGAATTCAATTATCTAACTGAAAAACGGTATTTGACCCAAAACTTATGCCCTGTTATATATTCACTTAGTAATTTCCTTTAAACCTTTTCTTGCTCATTAGTGGATTTAATGTATTGAAATAACAATATAAACTTTATAAAGGATTCTTTTATAAATTGTCAGATTTATTTTAAACCTATATATTGCAAAATGACACAGGAGTTAAATACATTAATCGAGAAAATTGAGCGTACTACTGACGACCCTGTAAAGGTAGATCTGCTTAATGAGTATTCTGAAAAATTACGGTCCAGCAATATTGAATCTTCGCTTAAAATAACACGGGAATGTATTGAGCTTGCCAAAAAATGTGATAATAAACGAGGCCTTGGACGCGCATACTGGAATCATGCTATCTGCTGCAGGCTGCTTGCAATGTATGATGAAGCATTTCAGAATTTTAACCGGGCGCTGCTTGTATATGATGAAATAAATGATCCCGGCGGCAAGGCCCGCGTGTTAAATTCGATGGCAAATGTATTTATAACACAAAGTGATTATAAGAACGCACTGAAATATTTAACTCAAAGCTTAAGCATTTCAGATTCCATTAATGATAAGAATTTACAGGGGATAATTCTTTCAAACTTCGGGCTTGTTTACCAGGAAACTGGCGACTATCCCACTTCACTTGAATATTATCTCAAAAGCATGCAGGTTAATTCTGAGCTGGATTCCAAAATACCTGAAAATTTATATAACAACATCGGAATAGTTTACCAGAACATAGGCGACTTTCCTACCGCGCTTGATTATTATTTTAAAGGGCTTGAAATTTCTGAAAATAAAAATAACAATCTGAATAAGGCTTTTACACTGGGCAATATTGCGATCACTTACGGCGAGCTGCAGGATTATGATAACTCGCTTAAATATTTCCGTGACAGCCTTAATATCGTAAGGGCTCTCGGGTACAAGCAGGCGGAAGTAAACGCTCTCAGCAATTTAGGGAACGCTTATAAAAAATCCGGCAATTACGAAAAGGCGCTGGAATACCAGAAGCAGGCTCTGAAATTCAGTGAAGAGCTAAATGATAACAACAGCAAAGCGCTCTCGCTGATTTATATCGGGGGAATCCATTTAGCGCTTGAGGAATTCGATATTGCAAAAAAGCATTATCTTGAGAGCCTCGAAATTTCAAGGGCGATCGGCGACAAAAAAAATGAAACAGAAAATTACTTACAGCTTGGACTGCTGTTTTCGGATCTAAACGATGAACCCTCAGCGCTGAGATTTTTATCCCAGGCTCTTGAGCTTGCCGAAAACAGGCATGCTCCAAAAGAGATGCTGGAGATACACAAGGCGCTGTATAAGATTTATGAGAAAAGCGGGAATATGGAAAAAGCACTTGAACACCATAAAAAATTATATTCATACGAAAAAGAAATCGCGAATATTAACTCGGATAAAAAGATCCGCAGCCTGATAATACAAAACCAGATACAGAACAGGGATAAACAGGCACAGATCGCGGTTAAGGAAAAAGAAATTTACAGGCTGAAAAATGTAGAACTGGCAGAAGCTAACAGCAAGCTGCATGACCTAAATGAGGAAATAAAAGAGTTCCTTGGATTTGCAGTTCATGACCTGAGAAATCCCTTATCCGGTATCCTGAGCTTCTCAAAAAAAATACATAATGAATATGAGAAGTATGAAGGTGAAAAGATCAAAACTTTTGCGTACGAAATAGAAAAAGCTTCTGAGCGGATGTTTGATCTTATATCGAAGCTTCTTGATATAAATGCTATCGAATCCGGAAACCGGCAGTTTAAATTTTCTAATATTGACGCAAATTTCCTGGCTGAAAGCGTTATAAGAGAAAATTCCGAAGAAGCATCTTCAAAAAATATTAAAATAGAATACATTCCGGCTGAATCAGCTGAAATATCCACAGATAAAACCGCAGCAAAAGAAATTATCGATAATATCCTGTCAAACGCAATAAAATACTCAGCCCCGGGCAAAAATATTATTGTTAGTGTCATCTCCGAAGGCCCATTTGTAAATATAAGTATAAAAGACGAAGGCCCGGGCCTAACCGAAAAAGACAAGCTGAAAATTTTCAATAAATTCGCAAGATTGAGCGCGCAGCCTACCGCCGGCGAGAATTCTACCGGGCTTGGCTTATATATAGTTAAAAAGCTCTCAGAAATAATTAACAGCAGGATATCATTCACCAGCGAAAAGGGCAATGGCGCCGAATTTATAATAGAGTTTCCTAAGGCTATTTAAATAACTTTTAATTTTCCGGCCTTCGAATCAGTTTATTTGTAAAATCAAATTGATCATTTGCAATTAACTCCTTATTCCTCATCAATACTCCCATTTTAATATTAATCACCGCCTTATGATCCAATACAAGTAATAAACACATTACCCTCCTGCAACTTTTTCAAAAAAGATTGTTTGAAATTTTCTCCCCATTATTTTAACTTGCCCGAGATAAAATATACACAGAGAAGTTTAATCAAAATTAAACCTTTAAGAATGACATAAATCATGTACAGAATGAATTTTAGAATACGCTTACCTCCAATCCCGCTGAAAAATACTTATTCTTAAATTAAAACTAATTAATAATTTTAATTGTAACAAAACAATGAAAACTAAAAATTCAGCATTCATCATTCTAATTTTTATATTATCCGCATTGAGGCTTTCTGAAGCTCAGGATAATAATGTACGATGGTCACAGGACCCATCAACAGTAGTCCATGTAATCGGGGATTATACCCCTTTGCCCCAATCTCTTACATTTCAAAATCCAAATAAATCAAATAAGTCTGTAAATACCCAATTAGGTGATTATGTTATAGCTCCTAATTTCAGGCCATTTCCTCATACGGCAACACAAAGTGAAGTTGACGTTGTTACGGAAACCGGCAATACAAACGTTATGTATGCATCATGGAATTCTTTTGGTCCGTCTTTTTACGGAACCGGATATACTGCAACAACAGATGGAGGAACCACATGGACAGGCAATTATCAGACTTTTACACCAAACAGCGGAGACCCGGGACCTTTTATATGGCCTACAGGCAGTACGTGGGCAGGCAGATTTGGTCTTTCTGTAATCCAGGGAGCCGCATATTCTACAAATAACGGCGCCGCATGGACGGGATATTTCGGCTTTCCCGGAGCCAGCGGCTTTGATAAAAATCTTTCAGCGGTCGATGACATTACTGGAAGCACTTATTTTGGCAGAGGGTATACTGTATGGACAAATTTCGGCGGTACTTATACAAATAGAATAGTAATTTCTTACACCACTGACGGAGGAGCAACGTGGTCAACGGCAGCCCCGGTAAGTCCCCCTCCTTCAGTAGGACATCATCATCAGGGATGTGATGTTCAGGTTGGTCCCGGAGGAACAGTTCATGTAATATGGGCAAACTGTTTTACTAACGGTCAAAATTCAACTGAGGACAGCCTGGGATACGCACGGTCAACAGATGGAGGAGTAACATGGACTTTTGCAAGCAATCATGTAGAAGATATTAATGGGATCAGGAAAGCAAATTTATTTAATGGCATAAGAGCAAACGGTTTCCCGAGAATAGCTATCGATAAAACCGGGGGAGTAAGAAATGGATGGATATACGTAGTTGGCGGAGAAAAGAATTTTACACCTGCATTAGATAGCGCTGATGTAGTCCTCTCGAGGTCTACTGATAACGGAGCAACATGGACAAGAACAAGAGTTAACCAGGATCCTGCGGGAGGGTTAAATTATTTTCCTGCCGTAAATGTTGACGCATATGGAGGGGTTAATGTTGTATACTATGATCAAAGAAATGTTACCTCAACACAGGCACAAGTTTATATGTCCCGCTCTTTGGATGGCGGAGTAACATGGACAGATGTGCAGGTAAGTGACCATAGTTTTACCCCGGCTCCTATTGCAGGACTTGCAGGCGGATACCAGGGTGATTACATTGGTGTTACTTCAGGAAATGATAAAGTATGGCCATTCTGGATGGATAATTATTCGGGAATTTACCAGGTATGGACAACAAACGTAGATGTAAAACCTGACCTGTGGTCTCAGGATACTCCTGCTGATGTGGGGATTGAACCTAATCCCGATACAGGACCGATGTGGATCAGCCAGGATATATGGGTAAGAAACCAGCAGGACGGGTTTACTCATCTTCACCAGCATCAAAATCCGGAATACAGGGATTCAGTATTATATCCATACAACCCGGATTACGTTTATGTAATGGTAAGAAACAGGGGCGGAAGAGCCGGAAGCGGACAGCTGAAAGCATACTGGGCTAAAGCATCTACAGGCTTAAGCTGGCCAACACAATGGGTAAACTATCATGTTGGACTGGCATTATATGGTGATATAATACATTCAAGCTCTCCAATAATTAATAATCTTGCGCCTAATGATTCTATAGTTTTTGAAATACCCTGGTTTCCGCCAAACCCCGCAGACTTCACCAGCTTTGGCGCAGATAGCTCACACTTTTGTTTGCTGGCAAGAATCGAAACTTCACCCGTTTCCCCGTTTGGTATGACTTATCCCGAAGGAACATCCATAGGAGCAAATGTGAAAAACAACAATAATATTGTCTGGAAAAATGTGACTGTGGTTGATAATTTCCCCGGGCCGGGAAGTCCGCGAAAAGGATGGGTAACAATAAGAAATATAGAAAAATGGTTAGTGAACACAAGGCTTAGATTTGATATACCAAGAGAAGAGTGGAATAATCCTTTTACCAAGTACGGCAAGATCCAGATAAATTTAGGAGACAGGCTGTACCAGAAATGGGTTGATGGCGGAATGGCAGGAACAGGAATTGACATTGCAGGGGGCACCGTTATAAATATTGTTAACCTTAATGCTTCTATAGATAACATTAAGCTGGACCCTGATGAGATGGAAACCATTGAATCCGATTTTACCCTGGCAGAACAGCCTCCTGTTGGACTTGATCAATTTAATTTTAATATAAGCCAGTGCGAAGTAACAGATAAAGAACTTATTATAGGCGGGGAAAACTTTGCCATTAATACAGCGAAGGTGGGAAAATCCGGCAGTAAAGAACAAAATACAATTAAGGAATTCGGAATATCCGCATATCCGAATCCATTCAATCCTGTAACAAATATCAATTTCTCCATACCAAAACCTGTTTATGTTTCGATTAAGGTATATGATATTCTGGGACGGGAAGTAGTAACACTGGTAAATGAATATAAACAGGCCGGTGAATACACCGTCAGGTTTGACGGCGGCAATCTTGCAAGTGGTGTATATTTTTATAGAATGGAAGCAGGTGAATTTAAACAAACAAGGAAGTTGTTACTGGTAAGGTAATAACATCATTTATTTATCAAAAAGCCCGGTAATACCGGGCTTTTTTAATCGGTATAACTCTTTCTATTTATTGATGATATTTAATTCACTAAATTTATAAATGACCAGCAAAAGAGAATTTTTTGATCAGAAATATTTCGCCAGGAGATATAAATTTACTGCCCCCTCAGAAAAACTGTCGGACCTGGTAGATTTTTTCTGGGAAATGTCCCCCTCACTTTCCGGATCGGTGCCTGATGAAGTTAACGAAAAAATATTCGCGAATATATCTTCCAGCCTGATATTTAACCTGGGAAGCCCGTTCTATTTATACAGCGGAGAAAATTATAATACTCTGAAAGAAAGTGTTTTTATAGGCTTCAGAACTCAGCCCGCTATCTATAAACATCTTAAGGAAAATGATCTTTTCGGAATAAAATTTAAGCCCGGGGCATTATCGGTGTTTTTTAATATTGGAGTCGATGAAATGAAAAATGACTTTATTCTTTTCGAAGAGCTTTCACATGATCACTTTATAACCGAGCAGATCGGTTCCGCATGTAATATCCATGATAAAATAATAATAGCTGAAGAATATCTCCTGGCAAGGCTTAATGAGAAAAATAATTTTAAGTATAATTCTGTTAAAAATGCTCTTAACATTTACCTGTCAAACCTTTTATCAGGCCGCAAGCTTAACTCCATATCAAAAGAGCTTAACATGATCCCTAAAACTCTTTACCGTTATTTTAATGATATAATCGGGCTGAACCCAAAAACCTGCCTGAATATAATGAGGCTGCGTTCGGCAATAAAACATTATGCATTTGAAAGAGATACTTTTAATGTTTATGACTATGGTTACTTTGATTACAGTCATTTCATAAAAGAAATAAAAAAATATACGCAAATTATACCCGCTGAACTTCCATAATCACGTTTGTCCGGTTTTTACACGTTTTTGACAGATCTTTTCGCCACATTGCATAAAATAAAAATATACTAATATGAAATACGATCCTATTGATAAGAATCTATTTATTTCAAACCGGAAAAAGCTGGCTGAAAAGCTTATGCCGAATTCAATTGCAGTCATAAATTCCAATTATATCATGCCTACAAATGCCGACGGCACTATGAGGTTCAAGCAAAACAGCGATATGTTTTATCTTACGGGAATTGAACAGGAAGATACAATTTTAGTTATTTTCCCCGAAGCGCCCAATGAAAAGGCAAGAGAGATCCTTTTCATACGCGAAAAAAATGAAGAGATAGAAAAATGGGAAGGTTACAAATTAAGCAAAGAAGATGCGCAGAATATTTCCGGGATAGAAAGAATTGAATTTAACAGTGAATTTGAGGATATATTTCACAATATAATCCCTGACGCTGTAAATATTTACATTAACAGTAATGAACACAAACGCGCTTCTATCAGGGTTGACAACAGGGACGCGTTGTTCGCAAAATACTGCAGGGAAAGATACCCGCTGCATAATTATGTCAGGCTTGCACCAGTCATTCAGGCTTTAAGAGTAATTAAATCGCCAATAGAAATTGAGCTGCTCAAAAAAGCATGTGACCTGACTGAAAAAGGATTTCGCAGGGCTTTAAAATTTGTAAAACCGGATGTTTGGGAAGCTGAAATTGAAGCGGAATTCGCCCATGAGTTCATCAGGAATAATTCTTATTATGCGGACTACACCCCGATAATCGCCTCAGGGGTGAATGCATGTATTCTTCATTATAATACAAACCATAATATCTGCAAAGCCGGAGACCTTGTATTGATGGACGTTGGCGCTTCATATGCAAATTATAATGCTGATATGACAAGGACAATTCCAGTCAGCGGCAAATTCACCAAAAGGCAGAAAGATGTATATAATGCTGTATTGAGAGTTATGCGATCCGTCATTGGTTCAATGAAAACCGGGAAACTGATGAAAGAGATCAATGTTGAAACAGAACAGCTTATGGAAAAAGAACTGATTGACCTGAAATTAATAACGATGAAAGAAACAAAAAATTCAGGGAACGATGAGCCTGCATTTAAGAGGTATTATTATCATTCTGTAGGACATTTTCTCGGGCTGGATGTACATGATGTTGGCGTTAGCCATGAACCGTTAAGGCCTGGAATGTACCTGACATGCGAACCTGGAATTTATATAAAAGAAGAAGGTTTTGGAGTAAGGCTCGAAAATAATATATTAATCACAGAAACAGGCAATATAGATTTACTGGCATCAGTACCAGTAGAAGCCGATGAGATCGAGCAGCTAATGAGCCAAAAATAATATTAGATCAGAACCGTTACTTTACAAACAGCATCTTTTTTGAAAAATTAAAGCGGCCTGATGTAATACTAAAAAAATAAACTCCGCTGGAAAATTTCGAAGCATCCCAGCTAACCTGGTATTTGCCGGGCTTAAGCTCTTCATTCACAAGTACTGCAACTTCCCTGCCTTCGATATCATATATCTTTAACTGCGTAAAATTTTTATTTCCATTGCCGCCAGGAATATCAAACTTAATTTGAGTTGCGGGATTGAACGGGTTAGGATAATTCTGGTAAAGGGAAAATTTATCCGGCATCTCACTGCTTATCGGCTGGGTCGCATTAACACCAACAGTAAAAGCATGCTCATAAGTCTGTGAATTGAATAACACCCTGAATTTCCATGTTCCTGTCTGCGCATTTGTAGGTAATGATCTTGTAAAGTACCAATATGATGCAATGTATGACTGCGGGCTGACATGTGTCCAGCTTTGATTTACATTATTATCCGGCTGAATTAAAAATAACTGGCTTTCCATTCCTGCCTGCTGGTCGCGGTAATACGTTCCCAATATGATCTGGTCACCCGGCTGAAAATTGTTTTTCGCGTTGATCACTTCTTCTGCCGGACAATTTGGAAAAACCGGCGGCGCGGAATGCGTCATCAGCTTGTTAAGTTTGGGATCAGTATATGGTTTTTGTGAAGTCCATAATGAATTTGAATTAAAATTATTACATGTCCCCTGCCACGGGTCCTGAAGCTGGTTTGATGCGTTATAAACTTCAAAGTGCAGGTGAGGCCCTGTCGAGCTTCCCGAACTTCCTACACTTCCCAGATATTCGCCAAGCGCAACAGTCTGCCCGACCGTTTTCGATGTGAGAGAATTTTGCTTCATGTGCCCGTACCATGCAACAGAGCCATCACTATGCTGGATGTAAACCGCATTCCAGTTACCATTATTGAATGCGCAATTCCTGTCAAAGTTTCCGTCGGATTTGTAAATAATTGTTCCCGGCGCAGCGGCTACTATGTGCACCTGGCTGCTATCCATTTTATACCATGAAAAAGGCCATAAGAAAATATCTGTGCCCTGGTGGTTATACCCTGCGTCCGTATCATATGTTCTTGTTCCGCAGTTGTAATCAAGCACCTGGTTTGGATATGCGGGATTATGATCAACAAAATTGGAGATTCCGTAATAATCATAATCGTCATTAAGATTCGCGGCAGCAATCAATGGCCATGCATATGTAACTGTGCTCTGCAGGTCCGGCTCCGGTAATTTACCTTCAGCTTTAAGCCTGGCAATACTTGCATTTATTTCCTTCCAGATACCCGCCCTTTGCTCATCAGTGATACATATACTTTTTTGTATTTTATACTCTCCGCCAACAGGATCACCTGAACCCGTTTTTGTATCATCAAATCCGCTGAAGAAAAATACAGAAAGGGTTACAGAGGCTAAAATTAAAATTGTCGTAATATATTTCATAATATTATGATTTATTTATTTTAAAATACATAACAAATAGTAAAAATAGAATTCAATTTGACATGAACGTTGAAGAATAATTCAATTTTAATTGAAGATTTTAATCAATAACTTTGTATTCCAACTAAAATAAAATCAATGAAAATATTATTTACTGTTATTTTATTTTTCATATTTTCCTCAAACTCATATTCACAGGTCGTTAACGTTGAATCTAAAAGAATGAAAACAGATACCACCGGGTGGTCGGGTAATGCAGATGCTACTTATGACATTGTAAAAAACACAGAGTATATTTTCAATATCGGGCTTACTTCCCAGCTCCAGTATAAAAGTAAAAAATACATTGCATTAATGCTGGCGGATTACCGCCTCGTAAAAGCAGCAGGAACACAATATATTAATACCGGGTATGTACATTTAAGATATGACCAAAAAATACTTCCGAGGCTTACATGGGAATATTTTACCCAGGGGCAATTTAACCAGGTGCTGGATATTGGTTTCAGAGGATTGGCAGGCACAGGACCAAGATTTAAAATATATGACTCAGATGATTTCAGGATATACGCGGCTTCACTTTACATGTATGAATATGAAGAAGACAACAATAAAACTATATTCCGCAGAAACCACAGGTCAAGCAGCTACCTGACATTTACAATAGATTTCGACAGGTTTGAAATTATCCATACAACATATTACCAGCCTAAATATAATGATCTTAAAGATTACAGGGTAGCCTCGCAGACAAAGCTGAAAATAAGTATATTCAAGCAGCTGTATTTTACAACAACATTCAGTTACAGGTATGAAAGTGTTCCTTTTCCGGGTATACCAAAAACCACTTATTCAATTACTAACGGATTGTCGCTGAAGTTTTAAATGCGGCAGATATTCCAATGCAATAATACATAATCATCCGGATGATAAGCGATAATACTCCAAAAAAAGATATACAAAAATATTATTTGAATTTCGCAATTCTTACAGCCGTTTGTTTAGGATTATTCTCACAATTTCTTTCCTATTTTCGCAATTACAATTTTGCATACAGGGATTCTATTTTCAGAATGGAAGCTGCCCGGAGATTCTTTGACTCAGACACACCCGGGATAATGAATCAGTTAGGAACCGTATGGCTGCCCGTACCCAACCTGATATTAATGCCCTTTGCTTATTCAGACTATTTATGGCGTACAGGATTAGCTGCAAGTATTGTAAACTTTCCTTCATTTGTTTTGTGCGCTGTTGTTATTTTTTTATCAATTAAAAAATTAACTGAAAACCCGGTTGCTGCATGGTTTGGTTTTTTATTATTTGTATTGAATTATAATTTGCTGTATTTCCAGACCACAGCCATGACCGAACAATTTTACCTGACATTTCTTGTATGCAGCTTTTACTTTTTGCTTCTATGGGCTAAAGAAAACAATATTAAATACCTGGTATATTCATCGCTGGTTCTTTGCCTGAATATAGGAACACGTTACGATGCATGGCCTGTTGCTGTAGTCTCAATTATCATTGTGTACATTATTTCCAGGTCCAAAAAGAATAAGCCGTTAGAGCATACATTAATTTTCGGCCTGACCTCTGTTTTTATTATCATTGTATGGTTCATTTATAATTTAATATGGTATGGCGACGCTCTGGAATTCTCCAGGGGACAGTTTTCTACGCTGCACCAGCTTGAATATTATGAATCTGCGGGAAGACTGCTTACAAAAAACAATTTCCTGCTGTCTGCNNGTCTGCAAAAGTATACTTTAGCTCTGTCCTGTTATACTCCGGGGAAATATATGTAATTTTAGCTTTAGCAGGATTAATAATTTACACCTTCAAAAACCGTCTGTCGGCAGGATCTTTGCCTGTATATATATTATGTATTGCATTACCGGTAACACTTCTGTTATTATATAAGGGCCAGCTCATTATTGAAACTCCCGATTCATTTCCTAAAGGATATTTTAACAGCAGGTA
>NPHW01007779.1:0-12886 GCA_002240705.1 Elaphomyces granulatus | reverse complement strand
TTTATATTTCTCTACTGATTTCTTCCCGTAAATAAAACTATCGAAAATACTTACAGGGTAGCCGTCCTGTAACAGCCTGTTTACTAGGACTGCCCCAAGATAACCCGCGCCGCCTATAACTAATACTTTTTCTTTCATTTATTAATAATTTTTAACCTTACACGAGTGATGTAAACACGTTTTCACTTTACACTGTTTTTAACATAATTTTCCATAGCTTCCCTGTATTTAAATTCCGGTTTCCATCCGAGCAGTTTTTCAGCTTTCTCAGATGAAATAAATCTTCCTTTGTAATTACCTTTCCGGTCTTCGATAAATTTTACTTTAGCTTTCTTATTCATGATCTCTTCAAGTGTCTTTACAATCCCAATTACAGAAATTTTTTCCCTGCCGTTTATATTAAAGATACCATTCTCCGCTTCCGGCTTCATACAGGATACATTTCCTTCAGCGAGGTCCTTAACATAAATAAACTGCCTTGTCTGGCTGCCGTCACCATGAATAGTTATTTCTTCGTCATTTAATATTTTCTTTATAAAAATGGGAGTAACGGTTTCAGGCCTTGCCCTTTCACCAAAAGGAATTCCATAGCGCATTATAGTATAATTTACGCCATAAAGTGTTTTATAGTTTTTACAGAATAATTCCGCAGAGATCTTGGACGATGTATACAAATGATCCGGGTTTTGAGCATAGGGAGTTTCTTCGGTAATGAAATCCTCTTCACTTCCTTCGACACTTCCGTATATCCACTCTGTAGATGAAAGCAATACCCTGCCTATATTATTTTTCCTTGCGCACTCGAGAACATTGAGTGTTGAGTTGGATGTATTATAATTTGAGATAAGCGGGTCATCATAAAACCTGTTAACATTCGCTTCCGCTGCCATGTGATAAATCACATCGTATGATTTGGAAACTTCAGTCAGCCTGGGCAGGTCATTAACATCGGCAATAGTATTTTCGCATGGTTGTCCGAATTTTGGGGCAGTGAGGTCGTATATCATTACATTATGTCCCATTCTCATCAGAACATCTACAACATGTGACCCGATAAATCCAGCGCCGCCGGTTACTAAGACCTTCATACTTTATTTTTTTAATTTTTTGTTATTACCGCCGGCAAATAGCTTATCAAAGACCGATCTTGCCTTCAGGTATATCGATTCGTATGAATATTGTTTCTCCACGCTGATTCTCATATTTTTATAAATTTCCGGATGGTCTATAACTTTTAATATTGCTTCCTTATGTTTTTCAATTGTATCGGGCATCTCTCCGATTTCCCCGACGTTATCACCTGTATAATTTCTTAAAGCATAACTTACCACCGGGGTATTGCATGCAAGGCTTTCAAGTGCTGCAACACCCGGGCCTCCGAAATAATCATCTCTTAGCGCCATCAAAACGTAAACATCAGCCGCAGAATAATATTTATTTAAATCCCTGTTCAAAACTCTGCCCAGAACCATTGCTCCTGCATTCACAGCCATATCATAAAACTCTTCCCACGGATCTCCGGGTGTATTGCCTATCATTACCAGCTCGATTTCCGGACGATCTTTTTTTAAATCCTGCCAAATCCTGATGAGGTCATCTGCCTGCTTGAATTTGTATAGCTTGCCGACATAAAGGATATATTTTTTATCAGGGTCCCAGCCAAGCTCATTTCGCGCTTCAGCCCTTGGTATCGGAACCATGTTTTCGAAATTAACACCTGTACTCCATAAAAAATATTTAAAGTCAGTATTTGCCATTTTCAGGTACGGCAACTGGTTTAAATCAGAAGTAAATATATAGTCGATATTCCTGAACAGTCTTTTTTCAATAAGCATGTCAAGCCGCGCTTTTAGTTTGCGCACGCCATTGGTTTTAGTTACCCTGTAAAACGGAGACCACTCCCCATGATGCGTAGTTATGATCCGTGATCTTTTATAGAACGCAAGTATCATGTATGAAAGCCAGTAATGTGTATGAGTGACTACCAGCAGAGGATCATTTTTTTTAATTTCTTTTTTTAGCTCACTGTGGAATTTAAACGAAAATTCCAGAAAATTGCGAAATTTTGTTGAAGGAAATATTCTGAACTTGACGTTCTGAACAGCACTTTCATAATATTTATCCGTATAGGCGTCAAGCCTCCATACTTCAACATTATAATTGGGGCAGTATTTTTTTAAATTTCTTCCCATGCTGCTTCCGAATCCATAGGTAAAGAACCTGTTTTCGGGATCTGGCATGCGCGGCACATGTTCTGATTCATAATTACTGCAAATAACGATTATCTTTTGGTTATCCATTATAGCCGGATCAAAGTCAGGTATCTATAGGCAAATATTGCATATTTTGGGTAAAGAATAAACATATTTAGCGTGTACCGTGAATTGATTTTTCAAAAACGGATATATAATTCGTAACGAGAGAGCTCATCGAAAATTTATTTTTAATTTCTGTTTTAATATAATTGCTCATGTCATTAATTTTACCGGGAGTATTGATAATCTCCTCCATTTTTGCAGCAAGCCCTTCGGGAGTATTATCAAAAAGCAATCCGGATTGACCGTCATTAACATATTCTCTGAATCCGGGCAGGTCGCTGCAAATAGCCGGAACAGCCTGATTATACCCTATAAGTAAAGGTCCGCATTGCGTTACCTGGATATAAGGTATAATTATAATATCATTTTCGCTGTATATATTAAATATTTCTTTATAATCCACAAACTTGTTTATTAAACGGATACTCTTTGTTTTCTTTATCCTGTTTTCAAATTCTTCGGTATTATATTTAATTCTTCCGTGAACATCCAAACGGAACTTTAAATTTTTCTTTTCCAGGATTTCCGCCGCATCCACAAGCCTTTCAAAGCCTTTATACTTTAATACGGAGCCGAAGAAAAAGAACCTGACAATATCATTTTCTTTTTTAATGGCTTTACTTTTTGTTTTAGCCGCGGCTTCATAATAATCTATAACAGGAAGCTGCAGGAGCGAAGGTTTAAAACCGAACTGTTTTTCGAACAATGCCTGCTGTGCCCTGCTCATAACAGCAATTATTTTTTTATATAAAGAGAAAGTTGTTTTGTGCGATGCCTTTCCATGCAGATCAGTTTCGCCGGGGTGCGGCTCAATATCATGGATGTTTACGATAAAATTTTTAATAAATGTTTTAGCCACTAAAGCCTGCGCCAGGGAAAAAGTATTAAACCATACCAGGTCTGCTTTTTTACTGCGGATAAAGAGCATGAGCTTGTTTTCCAGAACAAATGACATTGGGTTAATAAATCTTTTTCTTCTGTAAAATACAGCGTCAACCTCTTTGCAAAAAAAAGATATTTCCGGGGTAAGCTCCTTTGCTGTTATGATAACTTCCAGGTCTATTTTCTTTTTCAGCTCTTTTGCCATCGTATAGCTATGATCGATAAAGCTTTCAGAAGTAACAAAAACAACTTTCATATATGTTAAACCTTACTTTAAATAATTCAAAACATATTCAGGCGGCAGAGTATTCATGCATGTAACTGTTTTATCGCAGGTGTTAAGGTAACAGCAAAGGCAATCCACTTTATCGCTGTAAAGAATTTTTCCATTGCCGAAAACATCAAGTTCTGTATGGGACGTCGGGCCGACAATAACTATACAATACTTATCCAGCGCTGTTGCAATATGAAACGCAAGTGAATCGGAGGTAAAAATTTTATCCGCAAGATATATTATGCTTATAAAATCATCCACAGGGTTTTCACATCCGAATTTAATTATATTCTCCGAATCATTTATCGCGGACACAATTTCATTGTAAAAATTATTATCCTCATCGCCTGCAATTACGCCAATAGCTTTATTCTTATTTTCTGAAAGCAGGTTAATTAATTTAGTATAATTTTCTTTGATCCATTTTTTATACTGCCACCTGTTTCCGCCGCCAAGATTTACCAGGATAAATTCAGAATATTTTTCCAATCCATATTTGTTTTTGATAATTTCCGCAGCTTTGGCTTTTCCAGGTGTAATTTCGAGAGAAGGTTTGTTGTTTTCGTACGGAAATCCGCAGATCTCGTGTATGATCCTGTGATAAGTTTTTTGGTTTACTCTCTTTGTATTGTCATCCACACCCATAAGATACCACTCATTCGCGAGGTCGTTTACCGGGTACGGCTTTCCGTTAACAAGATAATATCCGTAACTTTCATTTGCACTTACACTGGACATTATGGCGCAACTGACTTTCCCGCTGTCAAGATTAATTGCAATATCGAAAGAATCATTATAAATATGGGTAAGGTCATCCTCTGAAAAATAAATTTCATCGATCAGCTTGTTATCCCTCAGTACAGGGAATGATTTTTCTTTTGTTATCCAGGTTATAGCGGAGTCATTAAATTGTTTCTTTAAAGCGGGTAATATTGAGGTTGTTCTCAAAACATCACCAACAGCATCCAGCTTTATCAGGATAATTTTTTTATGCCCGATATCATCTTTTACATTTTCCTGAGGAGCGTCTATAGGAGGGAAGATACCGCGTATCTTGTGATCTTTAACATAATAATTACAGTTTCCGCAAAAAACCCCGTACTGTTTATTTGGAACGCATGGCTTATCACCTTCAAAATATTTACAGTCAAAATGTATTAAAGGAAGCTGCATCAGGTTTTGTTTTCAGGGCAATTTACAGTAGCCTCAACGATATATGTCGGGCGCTTTCTGGATTCATCGAATGTCCGCCACAGGTACTCGCCTACTATACCAATGCTTAAAAGAATTAAGCCGCCGGTAACGAGTATTGTTACCATTATAGAAGGTATGCCGAACACAGGCGTATTGCTTACAAGCTTTCTGACAATAATATAAAGCGAAAGAAGAAATCCAACTAATGAAACGCTCATCCCAAGAAGTGAAGCGATACGAAGCGGCCTTCCTGAAAAACCAAAGAATGTATCGAATGCAAGCTTGAATTTTTTGAAGAATGTCCACCGTGATTTTCCGTGCTTACGTTTCTGCCTGTGATAATAAATGTAATGCTGGTTGTAGCCGAGCCATACGATCTGCGCCATGAGGTGGGAATTTTTCTCATCCATTTTTACGATCATATCACGTTGCTCCTTATTTATGAAGAAGCAGTCATAACCTTTTTCGGGATATTCAGGAAGCACAAACGCGCGGAATAGTTTATAGAAGAAGTAAGAATAAATACGCGAGCCAAGAGGGTCTTCCCTGCTTTGGCGTACACTGAAAATAATATCTTTTTTACTGCCTTCCAGCCATTTATCATACATTTGCGGAATAAGATCGGGCGGATCCTGCAGATCAGCTGCAATGAATGTATAGGCGTCACCTGAAGCGTAATTTAAGCCGGCAAGAATTGCAAGATATGAACCATTGTTTTTAGATAATTTAACCAGCTTTATCTTCTTATCCTTATCAGCCAGTGTTTTCATTACCTTAAAGGAATTATCTTTCGAACCGTCATCGACCAGTATAATTTCATAGTCGAACTTAGAGGCATTTACATCCGTGATCTTTTTTATCTCCTCATAAGTTTCCGGAAGCGAATCCTCATTAAAATAAACCGGTATTATAATTGATATTTTATCCAAATAACGTAATTTGATGTATTTTATACGTCATTATAGCTATTTTTTTTTAGACAAAAAATGAATATGGGCTACCTGAAAAACGTTAAATAATTTTATAAAAATGACAATATGTTTATTTTTCATCTCTTTAAGGGTATTACTTCAATAGTTTCAGGGGTGATATAATACTTCCCTCTCCTATCAGGAGAGGGACAGAGGGTGAGGTAAACATTTTTCGTAAAAATTACTTCAGGGAAATATTCTATGGCTAATGCAGTGGACACGAGATGCAGGACTTATAAATCTATATTAATTTTCTTTTTCTTAAGATCAGATCAATAACTTCTCTTACACAGCCTTTACCAGCATCAACTTTGGTGATATAATGCACTTCCTCGCGGACCTCATTAATCGCTTGCGGCGGCGCGCACGAGAACGCAACTGTCTTTAACAGCGGAATGTCAAAAACATCATCGCCGATAAAACAGAAATTTTCCGGATGCAAATTATATTTAGCGCGGATTTCTTCATATGCGGCTACTTTATCATCGCAATCCTGGTAAAGCTCTTCTATCTTAAGCCTTTGTGCCCTGTATTCATTTACCTTTGCGCTTCTGCCGGAAATAATAGCGAACTTTAAGCCTGATGTTCTGCCTCTCACAATTCCGTAGCCGTCATGCGCATGAAATGGTTTTGTTACTTCTCCGTCAGGCAGGTACATCAGTGTCCCGTCGGTAAGGACGCCATCCATATCCATAAGTACAAAAGATATTTTCGAAAAATCTACTGTGTCTATTTTTTTCATTTGTTTTGAATTTCTTTCTGTAAGATAAATAAAGATAACTTATTCTCCAATATACGAGAATTGAAATAACATACATAATTTAGTATGTTTATATTTACATTATGGATATTAAACCGGTAACACTTGAAGGCAAAAGAGCTAAGCTTATTCCGCTTGAAGAAGCACAGATAGAAGCGCTTTATGAGGCGGGTAAAGATAACAAAATCTGGACTCATTATACTTTTCGTAAGCTTGGCTCTTACGAAGAGTTCCGGGAATTTATAATATCTATTATAAAACGTAATGAGAAAGGTGAAATACTTACCTTTACCATGATAGATAAAGAAACCGGCAAAATGTCAGGTACTACCAGCTACTGGGATATTTCGCATGAAAACCGCGCAATAGAGATAGGATGTACATGGATCTCTCCTGATCTTTGGGGAACAGGGTTCAACGAAGAATGTAAATATCTTTTGCTGACACATTGCTTTGAAGTACTGAAGACCGTTCGTGTGTTTTTTAAAACAGATGAGACAAACCTGCGTTCGCGGAAGGCTCTTGAAAAGATCGGCGCTAAATATGAAGGTGTGCTCAGGAAGCACATGATCCGGCAGGACGGGACATTCAGAACATCCGTATATTTCAGTATCTTAGACGATGAATGGCCCGATGTCAAAAAACATCTTGAAAAAATTTTATATGAAACTAAATAAACATATTATGAAAAAACTTTTTTTATTACCTCTTTTTATTATTTTTATAAATACACTGCATTCTGACCAGCTTGCTTTTCTTACAAAAGCACAGGCAGAACAAACAGTAGCGTATTTTAATGACAACAATATAAAAGAAGTGGTTCTCTGGTGTGCCTGCTGCGACCATGAAACAAAAGTGAAGGCAACTATTACCGGGGTTTACTACAGGGAAGTTAAAGAATCACCCGGTTATTACGAGGTATTATTAAAAGGCACATACATGGGCAGCGAGAAGCTGGATGACGCTTTTGATCTTGCCTACATTCATATTTACCGGGACGGAAAGTGGAGATGCCTGGGTAAAGAGCTTGGCTTTGAGTGCGACCCGTGCACTAAACCATTTAAAATGTAACCTTGCCGGAAGCAATTGAAAAAAATATTCCTGTTCACAAAACCGCGAGGTACTATGTAGCAGGTGATCCGGCTGTGCTGACAAAAAGTATTTGGTTTGTGATCCATGGTTACGGTCAGCTTGCGAAGGATTTTATCCGGCAATTTGATTTTCTTGTAAACGATGAAACAATGGTGATCGCGCCGGAAGGGCTCTCAAAATTTTACACGGGTAATAAAGTCGGAGCATCATGGATGACAAAAGAGGACAGGGGTAATGAGATCAAAGATTATCTGGGATACTTGGATTCAGTTTTAGGCGCGGTATTACTAGAAGCAAATAATACAGATGCAAAAATTAATATTCTTGGTTTTTCGCAGGGGGTGCACACTGCAGCAAGATGGTTTACACTGAGCAATAATAAATTTGACAATTTATATTTATGTTCTGATGATTTTCCAAAGGATATAGATTTTGAAAAATTAAAAATAAAATTACAGTCCGCAAAAATGTATTATATTTACGGTGATGATGATGAAATCATTCCGCAAACTCAGTTTGGCAGCTCAATAGAAATGCTGAACGATAACAAAGTGAAGTTTGAAACGATCATCTTTGAAGGCAAACATATTATTCATACAGATACAATTAAAAAATTAGCTGGTATTTAATGGAATACGCAGTCGGAATTTTACTGGGGTTAGGATTAAGCGCAAGCTGCGGGTTCAGGGTTTTTGTCCCGCTGCTGGTTAGTAATATTGCGTCCCATCTCGGTTATATGCACTTTTCTACCGGTTTCGAATGGATGGGAGGATGGCCGGCATTCGCGCTTTTTACAACGGCAACAGTTGTTGAAGTCGGAGGGTATTACATTCCATGGGTCGATAATGTTCTGGATTCTATAGCGGTTCCGCTTTCAGCAATTGCAGGTACATTGCTGACGGCGTCATTTATTACTGGAATGAGCCCGATGGTTCAGTGGGTACTTGCTATAATAGTCGGAGGCGGGACAGCCGGGTTAGTCTCAGCCGGAACAGGAGTTTTGCGGCTCGGCTCCAGTGCGACTACAGCAGGGCTTGGTAATCCTGTTATCGCCACGATTGAAAATTTTGTTTCGTTTATAATGTCCATACTTTCAATGATCATTCCTTTCATCATGGGAATATTCACTTTAGGCATGCTTGTATTTTTCAGCATTAAGCTTGTGAACAGGAAGAAAATAAAAGCAGCCCGGCTGAAAGTCCAATCCACTAATAGCAAAATATAATTTCCCCATGAAAAGAGTATTTTTATTTATCATTTTAATATGCGCATCGTTTAATATTACCGCTCAAAGTCCGCAGTTTGTATTTAAAGTTTCAGTGAAAAATAACGATGGTTCAAAGTACAGGATCAGCGCTCAGCTATGGTCATTCAGCAAAGGATTTGATAAAAAAGTACTGAAGGACATTGATAAAATAATTATCCCCGATAGTATGAAGGATAAATATAAATTACTTATATCTGAAAACGAAAAGCTGTCATACGATAACCAGCTGTTCGTAAATGACGATGTCATAGCGGTCAATATTTTCAAGGTTACAGAAAACCGTGAAGAGCTTATGCAATTCGTTTTTGCAATAAAGGATTTTTCATGGGGCACAATCGCCTCGTTTGAAAATATAGATTTCATTCCCGGTTATTTTGAACCCGAGATCAGTTATAATCAGGAAACAGCAACACTGCTTAGAATAACAGCAGTGACCGCTTATGAATGGAAGAATATAAATCCTTCAGACAGAAAGATCATTCTACCGTGAAAAGGTGGTATTTATAAAAATCTAATACCCTTTATTATTAGCTAATGTAAAATTATATTTTGGAAATTTATTCATAAAGATGATAGGTAAACTGGCTTCGGATCTATTCGATAAAATCGCCCAATGCGAGGAAAATGTCAAAGATTCAGATGTTAAGGAAATCCAGGTGATACTTGGAGATATGAAGAAAAGTTCTAACGAGATCGAAATAGAAGATCTTAAAGACTATGTTACTGATTTTATCGGAAGATGGAATAAACCGGATGATATTAAAAATGACTTCGATTCATTAACAAGTGAAACGAATGAGCTGATGGTGGAGCTTGGCAATGAAGGCTACTTCGACGCGCTTGACGCTAAAGATGTGGACGCCGATCTAAAGCTTGATCTCGAAGATGACCTTGATGATGATTTTGATGATGAGTTCGAAGAATAAAGGAAATTCCGCAATCACCCATTCCGACATCCGAAATCATTTACACCTTAAACGCGCTTGGACATAATTTATTTACCACGCATTCCTCACATAATGGTTTTCTTGCTTTGCATATCTGCCTGCCATGCTCGCCTATTAAATGTGAAAACCTCGTTTGATTTTCCGGCGGGATAATTTCTTTTAATTCCATTTCGATTTTTTCCGGCACTTCGGAATCAACAAGTCCAAGCCTGAGGCTGACTCTATTCAAATGCGTATCCGTTGTGATTGCCGGCATTCCGTAAGCATTGCCAAGCACCACGTTTGCCGTCTTTCTGCCGACACCGGCCAATGATGTAAGCTCCTCCATTGTCTTTGGTACTTTGCCGCCAAAGTTTTCTACCAGTGATTTAGAAGTATTGATAACGCTTTTAGTTTTATTGCGGTAAAAATTTATTGAGCTTAATTCCTTTTCCAGATCTGAAGGCTTTACATTAAGGAAATCCTGCGGTGTTTTATATTTTTTATAAAGCGGAGTCATTACGGTATTAACCCTCACGTCAGTGCATTGAGCGGCAAGCAGGGTGGAAATTAATAATTGAAACGGGTTCTGGAAATCCAGGTGACATTTTGCATTCGGGTATTGTGCCAGCAGAAGATCATAAATCTTTCCCGCGCGTGATTTCTTTTGTGCTAGTGATTCAGGCATATAATATGTTTATTTGTTGTGCCACGAATTTCACTAATTTTTACGAATTATAAAAGGTACAATATTGAGTTAGCCCGCAAGTTTTCTTTACAAACATCGTCTAAAACAGTAACCTAAACTATATGACTTATGAAAATCCTGAAAATCTCATCCTCAGCAATACAAAAATCGTTATTTTGTGTCTTGTTTGTGCTAATTTGTGTAATTGTTGCCTGTTCTGATACTTCCACGAACACTACAACCACCAACCAGACTTTGCCGGCAGTGTTCAATAAATTTACTTCGGCAGTAACTATTTCGGTAAGCGGGGATTATGTTGTGTTGAATACCAAGGACAGGCCTAACCACAAAAGCGCGTATTTTCCCACGACCGATTCACTTTATGAGGCATACAATGATACAGGATTCCACCGCGCGCCGGGTTATATAGTTGCGCAGAATCTTACTTTTAAGATCCCGATAAGTCCGGCAGCGGCAACAAATCACAGCGCAACTTCAGGAGGGCCAATTGGAATATCTCTAAATGGTGTGCCATTTTATAATCAGTACAATGGGCAGGGTGCGCCTCTCACGACTGAAATTTCTTCTTTCGATCAGTGGAAAGGCCATCCGCAAATGCAAGGGCAGTACCATTACCATGAAGAGCCAACTTACCTGACATATACAAACAGTGACAGCACAATACTTGGGTTTTTACTGGATGGCTTCCCTGTTTACGGGCCTGTTGAAAACGGCGTGACGGTAACAAATGCTGATCTTGATATATATCACGGGCATACAACTCGTACCGCTGATTATCCAAACGGAATTTATCATTATCATGTTACGTCACAAGCGCCGTATATAAATGGTTCAGGGTATTACGGAACCCAGGGAACAGTAACACAATAAATGATGTCATTTTATATACGAAATATAGTAATTGGCGCGGCTAAATTATTATTAGCCGTTTTAGTGTGTTCTATCATAGTTTCATGTTCGGCGGAAAAGGTTAATACGAATGCAAATAGATCCGCTTTATACAAAAATATTACAGTCGAAGAAAATGATTCGTCATTGAAACTGCAAAATGGAACATATTATTATAATGGAGATCTGTTTTCAGGGTCCATAACTTCACATTATAAAAACGGCGTTCTGGAAGAAAAAAATATTTACCTGGCGGGAAAGCAGGAAGGTCTTTCTTTTACATGGTTCGAAAATGGCATGATGCAGGATAAACGGTTTTATGTTAATGGAGAAAAAGACGGCACTCACTACGGCTGGTACGAAGACGGCTCAAAAAGATTTGAATACAATTTCCATAATGGAATGAATGACGGTGTGAGCACAGAATGGTACAACACTGGTGCGGTAGCAAAGAAGACCGTTTTTATAAATGGTGTCGAGGAAAGTGTCCAGGCATGGCGCGATAACGGAAAGCTTTATACAAACTATGTTGTAAAAGATGGTATTATTTACGGAATGAATAATTCGCATTTATGTTACACACTTAAAAATGAAAATGGTGAATATGTCACAAAGAAATAATAGCTTATTTACACCTGACCCCGTTACTTTGTGCCACCTCTCTCCCCGCAGGAGAGGGACCGGGGATGAGGTAATTATCTCTCGTATCACCCGGCTGCTGGTGTTATCCCCAATAACAATTATTATTTTTCTCCTGGCATTTTTCCTCAGCGGCTGCTCAATGCGGATGGCGCCTAAAACTACATTACCAATTTATAACACTCCGGATTTTACACCTGAATGGGATGTTAAAGAAAATACCCATACAATTCCGCCATTCTCATTTACGGATCAGAATGGAAAAACGTTCGGCAGTAAAGAGCTTGAGGGAAAAATATATGCTGTGGATTTCTTTTTCACGACATGTCCCGGTATTTGTCCAAAGTTGACAACAAATTTAAATAAAATACAGGAAGCATTCAAAAACGACGCTAACATCATGCTCGTTTCATTTTCTGTTACTCCCGATTTCGATAAGCCCGCAGTTTTAAATTCATACGCCCAGGCTCATAATATAAATTACGACAAATGGCATCTTCTTACAGGAGATAAAAAAGAGATTTACACGCTTGCACGACAGTCATTTTTTGCTGATGAAGATCTTGGCGAACAACAAAATGAAAATGATTTTTTGCATACCGAAAATGTTCTGCTTATCGATTCACAAAAAAGGATCAGGGGAATCTATAAAGGAACGATCCCCCTGGAAATTGAAAAGCTTGTAAAAGAAATAAATATTCTGGAAAAAGAATAATTATGAGCCTACTTCACAAGCACCATTTTTTTTGTGGATGTAAAATCACCTGCGCTTAGTTTATAAAAATACACTCCGCTCGGATATTTTGAAGCATTCCAGTTCACTTTATATGTACCTGCATCTAATTGTTGGTTGATCAGGGTTTCGACTTGTTTACCCGTGACATCATATACCATAAGATTCACAAGATCTTTTTTAGGTACAGCTATATTAATATCAGTTGTTGGGTTAAACGGGTTTGGATAATT
>NPHW01007777.1:0-10763 GCA_002240705.1 Elaphomyces granulatus | reverse complement strand
TTTAATTTTTTCGGTAATATTATTAAACGGCTGCAGCAATGATACCCCCGTCAGTACTAATACAAACCCTTCGCCGCTGACATCCAGCCTGGATCCTAAGTATGCAGAAAACTGGATGGATCTTGCTTATAATGCAATATCGAACCAGGATATTAACCCTCCAAAGGCTTCCAGAATATATTGCTACTGTTCAATTACTCTATATGAATCAGTAAAAAACGGTATGCCAAATTACCGCTCACTCACAGGATTGTTAAACGGAATGCCGACTATGCCAGCAATCAATTCAGGTGATGTGTATGACTGGCCATCAGTAATAGCGGGATCAATGCCTATAATGATAAGGGGCTTGTTAGACACAGTAATCTCTATCACGGATCAGAACATAACCAGCCTTGCTAACAGCCAGATCAGCGAAAGAAGAGGTGTGGTATCAAATGATGTTGTTGACCGTTCAGTTGCTTACGGACAGTCTATTGCTAATACCATTAAAACATGGTGCCATACAGATAATTATACTGAAACAAGGACTATGGTTTATACTGTTCCGCCGCGAAGCCAGAACCCTGCATATTGGGCTCCTACTGACCCGATCCACTTAAGGCCGACAGAGCCATTTTGGGGTTTAATTCGTACATTTGCTATGGCTGATGCTCATGGATGTGATGTAAATATGAATAAACCTTTTGATACTATTCCGGGTTCGCCTTTTTATAATGATGCGATGGAGGTGAAAACAACAAGAGAAAATTTAACACAGGAACAAAAAGATATTGCAATTTACTGGCAGGATAAGCTTAGAACAGGAACACCCGCAGGACATTGGGTTACGATTATGAGTCTTGTTATAGGGATCAAACACTTAAAACTTGACCAGACAGTGGAAATGTATGCATTAGCATGTATTGCCATGGCAGATGCATTTATATCATGCTGGGAGACGAAATATAGGATCAATCTTTTAAGGCCCAGTACATACATACATGATTATCTTGGCTCATCAAGCTGGGCGCCATTTTTACCTACACCGCCATTTCCTGAATATTCATCAGGTCATTCTACTCAATCCAGTGCAGCAGCAAAAGTATTAACCTCATTATTCGGCGATGTTGCCTTTACTGATACAACTCTTACCAGCCTTGGTTTTGGGTCCAGGTCGTTCAGCACATTTAATGCAGCCAGAGATGAAGCCGCAATTTCAAGATTATATGGTGGTATTCATTACAGGCAGGGTGTTGAAAATGGAGTAACAGAAGGAACTTTGGTAGGTGAAACTGTATTAAACAGGGTTAGATTAAAGTTATTTTAAAATAATATCGATTTCGATCATTTTAATAGCAGGTTGTAAGTATATTCGGAATCCTTTTGATTATAATACACCTTGAAAAGCTGAAAAATATTTTTAGTTTGTACAATAATAATAAACTTATCATTTAAACAATCATGAAGAAGAGACACTTTTTTCTGTTTGTCTTATTTTTTTTCACATCGCTGATATATTCTCAAACTTTTACTAATGTAGCAAATCAAATAGGACTTGACGCAGTTTACAGGGATTATTATTACATACCAGGCGGCGGCGTTGGCTTTGCAGATTATGATAATGACGGTTACCCGGATATGATTATCGCTTCAGATACCCGTTTTAAAGTTTATCATAATAACGGCAATGGCACTTTTACGGATGTAACAGCACAATCAGGAATAGATTTTACAGGAGACTGTCTTAAATCGGTTATATGGGGAGACTATAACAATGATGGATGGAGAGATGTATATTTAACAAGCTGGTATAAAGGAAATAGACTATATAAAAATAATGGCAATGGTACATTTACTGATGTTACAACCCAGGCGGGTATAGGTGTTCCTTTAACATATCAATCAACCTGTGCCGCATGGGGAGACGTGAATAAGGATGGATTATTAGATCTATACGTGTGCAACTACGGCAATATAGAAGGTTATGGTGAACAGCCCAACATATTATTTAAAAATAACGGTAATGGAACATTCACAAATATTACGGTGCCTTCAAACTCTAATGACAGCTTATATAAAAAACCATTAGCAGTTGTAATATTTGATTTTGATATGGATGGGTGGCAGGATATTTACATAACCATGGACAAATATCAGAGATGCACATTACTTAGAAATACAGGCAATGGAGTTTTCCAGGATATAACTTACAGCTCACATACAATGTGTTATTTCGACGCAATGGGTGTCGCGGTAGGTGATTATAATCATGACGGATATCTGGATATGTTTGTAAGCAATGGCCCTCCGGGCAGCGCACTTTTAAAGAACAATGGAGACAGAACATTTACTGATGTAGCAGTACAAACAGGTACTACTGTCAATAAAGAGTCATGGGGAAACAATTTTATAGATTATGACAATGACGGATGGTGCGATCTTTATGTTACCGGCGCTGCGGGTATAGATGAATGCGACGTACTGTTGAAAAATAACAGAAATAATACATTTTCTAATATTGGCTATAGTATTGGTATAAGGGACAGCGTAAAAAGTTATGGAGTAGCAAAAGCAGATTTCAATAACGACGGATATCCCGATCTGTGTGTAACGAACGTTGATTCCAATGTGCATTTTTACAAGAACAGTGGCGGGGCAAATAACTGGATAAAGCTTAAATGTGTCGGCACTCAAAGCAACAGGGATGCAATCGGGAGTATAGTAACAGTTTATTATAATCACGGCGATATCAACAGGCAGGCTATTACAGGAGGAGCAAGTTTTTTAAGCTGCGATGATGTTGAATTGATCTTTGGGCTTGGAACTTCGGTAAAAGCTGATTCTGTAATTATAAAATGGACAAATGGAGCTGTTGATAAATCGTATAATATTGCCGGGAACGGAAGATATACTGCAGTGGAAGGTACAGGAGTAATAGGTGTACAGCCGATAAGTAATCTTGTTCCTAAAAATTACAATCTTGCACAAAATTATCCAAACCCGTTTAATCCGGGTACAAAAATTAAGTTTTCGATTCCTTCCTCCGAAAACGTTCAGATAAAAGTATTTGATATTTCCGGCAGGGAAACAGGAACAATTGTTAACCAATTTTTAAAAGCCGGTACGTATGAGACGGACTTCAATGCAAACAGCCTTGCATCGGGAATTTATTTTTATAAAATAATTGCAGGGAATTATTCTGAAACAAAAAAAATGATTTTAGTTAAATAACAGAAAATTTAAAGAATCATGAAAAACATAAAAAATGTAATTTATTTACCAATTCTTTTACTTTGTTTAACAATGGTTGCGTGTAACAGTGATAATATTGTGACCAATAATACTACTCCATCTGTTCCGCCTTCACAGATCGATTCCAAATATGCATTAGACTGGATGGACATTGAATATAGTATAATCGCTGACCAACACAATGATAGTCCTCCTCCACCATCAAGACTATATTCTTATTCATGTGTTACAATTTATGAATGTGTTGCACCGGGGATACCTAATTCGCGGTCATTAGCGGGACAGCTTAATGAAATGCCTGCAATGCCGGTAGTTGAAATAGGAAAACAATATGACTGGCCAACAGTTATAGCAGCAGCAATGCCCCTGATAATAACAGGAACTCATGATACATTATTCCCAGGTTCCGTAACTCTTGTTAATGATAAATATAATTCAATTCTTACTGAGAGACGCGCACTCGTAACAGAAGATGTTATAACCCGTTCTCTGGCGCGTGGAGTTGCGGTTGCAAATAAGATTCTTGCATGGGCTTCTACTGATAGATATAGAGAAACAAGGAACATGACATATATTCCACCTCCCAGAAGCTCAAATCCTGCAAACTGGGAGCCGGTTAACCCGGGTGATCATCCAAATGAACCATATTGGGGAACTCTCAGGCCTTTCCTGGTAAAGGATGTTGAATCCTTTTTTATTCCACCCGTTCCATTCAGCACTCAGCAGGGTTCACTACTATATAACGATGCTAATGAATTAACACAGGTATCGCAAAATTTAACATTGGAACAAAGACAGATCGCTAATTTCTGGAATGATAAAGTCAGAACAGGTACGCCTTCCGGGCACTGGGTTTCTATAATGAGCCAAATTTCAAGAAATATGAATTTAAAACTTGACAGAGTAGCCCAAATGTATGGATATTTGGGACCTACCATGGCTGACGGATTTATCATTTGCTGGGCTGCGAAATACCATTACAACTTATTACGCCCGCAATCTTATATCAGGGATTATGTAAACGCAGATTGGTTTCCATATTTAATTACTCCCTCATTCCCCGCTTACCCTTCAGGACATTCTTCTGAATCAGGCGCATGTGCAGAAGTTTTGACTCACCTTTTCGGACAAGTGGCTTTTACTGACTATACTCACCAGGGGATCGATTACCTGCCCAGGTCATTTAATAATTTTAATGACGCAGCTACAGAGGCAGCGTTTTCGAGACTCTATGGAGGGATTCATTACAGGATGGATATTGACCATGGGCTAACAGCAGGGCATAACCTTGGAAATTACGTTATAAATAATTTACATTTGACAAATTAATGCCGGTTTAAATAATCGATCGCAAGATATGCTAAAAACCCTGCCCCTTCCGGCAGGGTTTTTTCATCTATATTAATTGTTGGAGTATGAATGTCACTGGTATTCCCGACACCAATTCTATAAAATGAACCCGGGATCTCTTTGAGATAGAAAGCAAAATCTTCCGCCCCCATTAATTTTTCTGCTTCAAAAACATTGTTGCTGCCTATAAATTCTTTTGCTGATCCTGTGGCAAATTCAGTTAGCTTGTCGTCATTAATAAGCTCAGGATAGCCGGGTGATATTGAAAATTTATAATCCGCGCCTGCTGCTGAAGTAATTCCTTTTATAGTGCGTTCAATAAGCTTTAATGATTTCTTTCTCAGCTTTTCATTCAGCGTTCTGATAGTACCCATCATTTTAACTTCGGAAGGAATTATATTTGTTGCCGTTCCCCCTTCGATCTNNCGATCTTACCGATCGTAATAACAATAGGGTCATACGGACTTGTATTCCTCGATACAATTGTCTGCAAAGCTAATATTACCTGTGAGGCTACGACAATAGGATCGATTGCTAAATGCGGTTTTGCGCCGTGAGCCTGTTTACCATATATGGTTATATATAATTCATCCTGGGAAGCCATCATCACACCCGGGCAGAAACCCAAACTTCCCGCGGGTTTATCTACTATTACATGCTGCCCGAAGATAGCATCAACCTTTGGATTTTTCAGCACACCTTCTTTAACCATGATCGAAGCGCCGCCGGGATTTTTCTCTTCAGCGGGCTGGAAAATTAACTTTACGGAACCGTTTATTTCATTTCTAAGCTCATTTAAAATTAGCGCGGCCCCATATAACATCGAAGTATGAGCATCATGCCCGCACGCATGCATTACACCGGGATTTTTGGACGCAAATGGAAGCCCTGTATTTTCCAGGATGGGCAATGCGTCTATATCAGCACGCAACGCTACACACTTTGAGCTGCCATTTTTATTTTTTATTAATCCTACGATTCCGGTCTCAGCAACTTTTCCCAGGCTGTCAAGCTTCAATTTAGAAAGTTTGTCATATATCAGCTTTGACGTTTCAAATTCATTGAATGCCAGCTCGGGATTCTGGTGGACATCTCTTCGGAGAGAAATTATTTCCTTTTCGAATTTTTTTGAGAGCCGTTTTATTTCTGATTTAATATCCATTGTGCTTATTAGTAATCTACTTTAAAACCTGCCCATATCACTTTGTCGCTGACTTTCCTGTTCTCATCGATATAATTAAATGACCTGTTCTGGAATTTTACCGAAAGGTAATACTGCCTGATTGGCTGCCATATAATTTCTGCTATTATAATATCAGTATTTAACCTGTTGCCGTTCAGGAATTTATTGCCGGTAACAAAATCATCAACGCCGTATAAAATATTAGAACCTACATTTTTGGTAATTCTTCCAAGGCTGTCTGTAATATTCAGCCCTGTACGCTGATGTTTAAATGTAACATTAATATTCAGTCTGCTTCCAAAATCATAAGACAGCTTTACTGCATGCTCATCGGAATTTGGATTTAATTCCGCGCCAATAGGTAAATTCCAGTTAGTATATGAATTATTAACATCCCTGTGAGAATAAACAAAAGGGCCAATCTTTGTGTATTCATAAATAAGGCTTAGATTTTTTACTGTGAATGCATCCTGCCAGTTTAATCCCGCCTGGTAGCCAAACTTATTATCGTTGCCTTTATAACTGGTATCACTTAAAGTTCCAAAGTTCAGATCATCAATAAGGAAAGTCCCCTGTATTGATAGTTTTTTTAAAGGAAATAACTGAAAATCCAGCCCGATCAATGTATTGTTTGTATTCTTACCGGGTAATTCTGTATTTAAATCAGCCGAAGTGATAAAACTGATTGGATTCAGGAATGCAAAATTCAACGGGACATTGCTATAGATAAGCATTTCACTGAATCCAAGCTTAAAGACATTATTAAAAAATGGTCCCAATTCCAGCCTGTGAAATACGAAGTATTTTGAATCAAGTTGTTTGCCTGTAGAATCGTTTCCCACTATGCTTGAATGTACAAAAGTATATTTGATCTTTTTATATTTCAGATCCAGCTTAATAAAGTCAAACGGAGCTGAATTTTTATTTGATAAAATAAGATTGTCAAGATATCCTGTGCCAAAACGCAGCGCTTCACGCCCGACAGTTAAGCCAATCCAGTCTGCAGCCGGTGCATATCTTAAATAGCCTTCGAAGCTGTCAAAAGTATGGCTGCCCTCACTTACAAATTTCCTTGTTGAAGCCAGGATTGGATCAAAACGGGCAGCGAAAAATGCATCTTCCTGTGTACCGCCAATTCTTGCGCCATTTGACAGCCTTAAATAATAACCAACTGAATTGAATAATGTACCTCTGATCCTTACTCCCAACTGGCCAAGTAAAACATGCGGCTTACCTAATGAATCACCTGAGCCGCCGATATATCTTAAATCGCCAATACCATCCCAGAAAAATGAAGTATTGGAATCCGCCGTTGCATATAAATATTTTTGTTTCTTATCGCTGAAAATATCTTTGAATTTCAGATCTGAAAAGAAGGACGATTTATTTTTTAATGTATGATATATATCATATTCATATTCGACTAAATAATCATTCAGGAATTTTTTGTCAGTCGGAGAAAGCTTTGATCTGTTATCCTGAATCTCCATTAAGTACTTTGCAATCTCTCTGCGTGATATTGGCGCCATTGAGGAAGAATAGCAGAAGATAATTTTATTAGTCAGCATCCTGTCGAGAAAATCATAGATCTTATTTGACGGGGCAACCATTTCAACCTGGGCGAAGAGGGAAGATGAGATAACGAATAGTAAAACGAATAGAAAAAATGTGTATTTATTCTTATTCATATAAGTATGTTTAGTTAGGAACCAATTCGAGCTAAATTAATTCAGAGCTTTAAATCTTTCACGTAATTCAAGAATTACATAGTGAAATATTATTGTATGGATGCTTTCTGCAGTGCACATATCATTTAAAGCGACATTCACAGTATGATGAGACATATTTTTTAGCTTGCCGCCATCGAATCCCGTAATTCCTATTGATTTGAGCCCATTATTGTTAGCCCAATCGATAGCTTTGATAATGTTGGGGCTGTTTCCCGAACCACTGATCGCTATAACAATATCACCGGGTTTAGCGAAGGTTATAAGCTGCTGTTCGAATATGGAATCATATCCTTCATCATTTCCCTGGGCTGTAATAAACGCAGTATTGTCAGTCAGGCTTAAAGCTTTAAGTCTTTTCTTCTGCTCTTTTGATTGCCTTGTACCTTTTGCAAGATCCTGGGCAAGGTGTGAAGCGCTTGCCGCGCTGCCTCCATTACCGATCACAAATACAAACTTATCGTTTTTGTATGCGTCAACAATATGATCTATGAAATTCTCTATTTCTTTATTATCAATTGTATCAAGTACATCATTAATTGTTTTTTTGTAGCTGTTGAAATCCATTAATGTTTTATAATTTTATTTTAAATATTTTTTCTAAATTGCTGCGGCAGATTTTCTTACCACGTTTAAATCCTTCATCGTTTTTTCTGCATAATCAAGGATATCGTTAATATCTGTCTGGGCATTAAGATATTCTACATATTCTTTTACACTGTCTTCAGCGGTTCGTTTTGGCGACCAGCCTAAAGATTTTAGCTTTGTTATATCCGAGCAGGCATTCCTTGTATCCCCGAACCTGTATTCACCGGAAATTTTTGCTTTAATATTCTCCTTCCCGAATTCTTTCGCGACAATTTCAGAGAATCCTTTTATACTATAGGCTTTTCCGCCGCCAACGCAAAATGCCTGGTAATTTGCCCTGTCATCTTCCATAGCGAGAATATTGGCATCTACCACGTCATGAACATTTACAAAGTCTCTCATCATCATTCCGTCTTCATAAACTGTCGGGGCTTTATCAAAATAATAACTTAGGGCAAAAATTCTGCATGCGCCGCTGTACATGTTATAAAACGACTGCCGTGAACCCTGGACTATTGAATACCGCATTGCAACGCTTGGCAAATTATATCTTTCACCAAAGTTAAGCGCCATCAGTTCCTGGGAATATTTAGAAATAGCATATTGATTTGGCGGCGCCGCATAAGTTTCAGGAGTCCATTGCCATTGAAGCGGCTTGCCGTTTTCATCTGGAAAATCCCATGTACCTTTTTCAAGCTGTTCATTCGTTCTTCTTTTGGGATAATAAAATTTTCCGTCAACTGATTTATAAATTCCTTCGCCATTTACAAATTGTGAAGATGCTACTACAATTTTTTTTAATTTCAGATTTTCTTCTACAGCTATTTCGTAAATTAAAGCGGTACTTACAGAATTTACATGAAAGAAAGTAGAAAAATCCGGTAAATAATCCTGATATGCTGCCAAATGGAATACATATTCAACATCCTTAAGCGATTTGCGTATTGTTTCTTTATCTCTCACATCGCCAAGTACAAATTCAGCTTCGGTTGGAATATATGACGGTTTTCCTTTAAGATGAACAGGCTTTTGAAGATTATCCAGTATTCTCACATCATAACCAAGCTGTAGAAGCCTGTCAACCGTGTGTGATCCTATAAATCCCGCGCCGCCTGTAACTAAAACTAATGCCATAAATTAGAAAAAATGAATATTATTTAATATCGTACCTGGTTTGGTTGAATATAATTTTACTGCCGAAATTTTCCAATAGGAAGGGAAGTTCTCTGTATCCCTTCATATGCTCCCTCAATTTATCCTGGTTATTACGCTCACAATAAACCATCAAAAAGCCGCCTCCGCCTGCGCCTGAAATTTTTGCTCCTAACGCACCGCCCGCCATTGCAGATTCATGCATTTTTTCTATTTCCGGATTGCTGACGTTTGCTGCGAGCTCTTTTTTCAGCTTCCAGTTTTCTTTAAGATTTTCGCCTATTTTACTAATATTTCCATTTTTTAGAGCTTCAACTGCATCATAAGCCAAATCTTTTATTTTATGATGGAAGTCAAGTTTATTTTTAATGTTTTTATTTTGTTCCTCTAAAATAGAACCGGCGGTTCTAGTTACATTTGTGAAAAATAATAAAAGATTTGAGCCCAGTCTTCGTTTAGTATCGCTGACAAGCTCAAGGTCTTCTACTCTTACGGATTCATCCTTATTAAACGCAAAGCTTTTTAATCCACCGAAAGCAGCAATATACTGATCCTGTTTGCCTATCGGTCTTTTTAAAATATCAATTTCTATTTTACATGCTTCTTCAGCAAGCTGCTGTGAAGTTACAAGTATGCCTCTGTATTGATAAAAGGCATTCAACAATCCTACGGTAAGGCTGCTTGATGATCCCAATCCGGAACCTTCTGAGGGGATATCAGCAACCATCATGACCTCAAAACCGTTTTTTACGCCGGTTATTCTTGCAGCTTCTCTTACAAGGTCATGCTGAATTTCATCGATACCGTTGACAATTTCTTTACTGGAATAATCCACATAGATAAGATCATCAAATCTTTCTTTAACGATCACATATAGATATTTATCGATTGCAGTGCTTACAACAAAACCTGTATTTTCTTTGTAGTAATTTTGCAGGTCGGTTCCTCCGCCTGCGAGACTGATCCTTAGTGGCGTTTGGGAAATTATCATTAGTTATTCTTCTGTTACAAAATTTTTGTTTGCATCATTGCTCTTTGTATTCAAACGGTATTTGTTCTGCTTACTGTCTTCGGCGGTATTATCGGTATTAAATTCAAGTTTTTCGCCTGTCTTACCTACCCAATGTTTAAATTTAGCCGGATTACCGATTACCAATGCAAAGTCAGGAATATCTTTAGTAACTACAGCGCCAGCTCCAACCATGCAGTATCTGCCCAGGGTATTTCCGCAGATGATAGTAGCATTTGCCCCAATACTTGCGCCTTGTTTTATTAATGTTGTAACATGTTCAGAAT
Organism: Elaphomyces granulatus; assembly: GCA_002240705.1. Taxonomy (NCBI): domain Eukaryota; kingdom Fungi; phylum Ascomycota; class Eurotiomycetes; order Eurotiales; family Elaphomycetaceae; genus Elaphomyces; species Elaphomyces granulatus. The sequence continues at coordinate 233 of NPHW01007777.1, read as the reverse complement.
AGCCCTTGCTGCGCGGGTATAAATCATTCGTTAATACGCAATTGGGTCCCAGGAACACATCGTCTTCAATTGTAACTCCCGTCCAGACAGAAATACCATTTTTAATTGTAACCCTGTTTCCAATTGTAACACCGGATTCCACGAATACATAATCACAGAGGTTACAGTCTTCACCGATCTTTACGTTTTTTAAAACATGCGCGAACGCCCAAATACGTGTATCTTTTCCAATA
>NPHW01007508.1:0-20962 GCA_002240705.1 Elaphomyces granulatus | reverse complement strand
GCCACTTTGTGGGCAATACGCTCATTGCTTGTATCATCTTCGTACGGCGCATTAAAGTAATCGTGATTAACTCCGGCGTCAAACACTGTGTAATGGCGAATACGGAACGGCTGATGGACGTGCAGATACAGGACGATGGCTTTCTTGTTCATGCTGCTACTCCTGCTAGTTGTTGTTTATACAGATCAGCCACTTTTCGGCTAGCGTCATCCCAGGAAAAATGTTGACATTCTTCCTGGGCATTTGCAACTAGAGTGTCACGAAGAGGATCGTTTTGCACCACCGAAGTGATTTGGTTAGCCATCTCGTGAATGTCCCAGAAATCTACTTTTAGACAGTTTCTAAATACTTCACTGACGCCCGACTGCTTACTAACAATCGATGGTGTCCCGTAAGCAACTGCCTCTAGCGGCGTTAGTCCAAACGGTTCGGAAATAGAGGGCATTACAAACAAATCTCCAATTGCGAAGGCGTCCCGCCACTGTTTACCACGCAAAAAACCCGTAAAGAATACATTGGCACCGATACCTAAATCTGCCGCCAGCTCAATCAGCTCATAGTACTGCTCACCACTACCGACAATAAGAAAGAGTGTTTTAGGTGCTCGATACACAACTTCTTTGGCAGCCTGCAACAAATTGGGAAGGCCTTTTTGCACAGTAAGACGACCAACATTTACGACTACCCGGTAGCCCTGTGCGCGCATTGCGCTTAAGTAATGATAGGTGTTATCAGTGTCAAGTGGCACGATATCTCTGGATTCAATACTGTTATGCACCACCTCTATTTTATCTGCCGGTATACCATAATCGCGGACAATACAGTTTTTGGTGTGCTGGCTCACCGCCACCACACGATCCGCCATATGCATCGCCATTTCTTCAATTTCTAGCACCAGTGGATTGCCGCCGTTACCACCGGAACGATCAGATTCTACGGAGTGTACATGGATAATCAGCGGACAACCACGTTTTTCCTTAACGCGCATACCGGCTCGGGCCGTTAGCCAATCGTGGGCATGGACAATATCAAATTCACGACCGTCGATGAGTTGTTCAACTGATTTTTCGTAGAGCTCTTGTTGGTCGTAAATATTGAGCCACTCTTCACTGCCATCTTCTTTGATATATTTGTAGCTATCATAGGCAATGCCCGACCGGATAACACTGGCGACGCCTTGAGGCGTAGCAGCAGTAACTGCCATAAAATCAATACCGTGATCTGCTTCATACGGCAGGACAAATTCTATGTCCACATCTTGTTTAGCAAGAGCTTTGCAGAGCTGGAGACACGCTATCCCCAGACCGCCGCTATTGTGAGGCGGGAGTTCCCACCCAAGCATCAATATTTTCATCACCCTCGTCTTTTAAATTGATGATCTACCTGGTTTTAGTATAAGTAAAAAAAGCTTCAAGCACAACCAAATTGCTTACGCTTTGTCTGTTGAAGCGTCAGACGGACCAGCTGAACCCTTTATATAGCGCACCAGACCGTCACCATTTCGCGTCCATTGGTCCAGTACATGCTCTACAATCTCCCACGAGCGAATTACCTCAGCACTGGTTGCAAATAGCGTTTGATCGCCGCGAATAGCATCTACAATAACCCGCTCGTACGCCTCAGCCGGCCGCTGGTTAAATGAACGAGCATAGTCAAACTCCATGTCAGCACCATTGGTGATGTTTTGGATGCCTGGCTGCTTGATCTGCAGATGTAACGTAATGCCTTCTTTAGGCTGGATGCGGAACACCAGTTTGTTTTCTTCCTCGGCTGCATCTTCGGGTTGGCGGAAACAGACGCTGATTTCAGTAAGCTTTTCTGTAAGCGCTTTGCCGCTTTCCAAAGTTATTGGAACGCCTGTCCACTGGCCGTTATCAATCCATAGATTAACGCGGGCAAACGTCTCGATAATAGAGTCAGGATTACCCACTTCGTCTCGGTAGCCTTCGTACTGCCCACGCACTGTCATTTGCGGCACATCATCGGGCGCCACTGGTTTGATGGCCTCTAGCAGTATCAGTTTTTGCTGGTGAATGTCCTCGCTAGTAAAGTTCCGCGGGCGAGCCATGGTTACAATGGACAGTAACTGTAATAAATGATTTTGGATAAAATCACGCAAGGCACCGGTTTGTTCATAAAAATTCGCTCGACCTTCGATGTCGATTTTCTCGTGTGCCACAACACCAACGTGATCAATATGTAAGTTGTTCCAAATGCTTTCAAATAGCGGATTTTTAAAACGGAACGTCAGAATGTTCTGCACCGTTTCTTTAGCTACGTAATGGTCAATGCGATATACCTGGCCTTCAGAAAAATGTTCGCCCAAAACCGCCACCAATTCCCGTGCTGATGCCAGATCGTAACCAAATGGTTTTTCGATAAGCAACCGAGGTAGTTCTTGACTGTTAGCTAGCGGTGTATTATGACCGGTTTCACCTAGCAAACGAATAATCGGCATAAAAGCTTGGGAAGGAATAGACAGATAATATAACCGGCTGCCGGTCCCACCCAGCTCACTTTCTATATCCCGTATCCGTATCAACAGCTGCTCATAAGCCCCTCGATCCACTAGGTCCATCTGACGCATTTCGGTTTGGTCTTTTAGGCGCTGCTCGACACTAGAGTCGTAATCAGTTCCGCCCACAAACTCAGCCAGTCGCTCAAATACAGTGTTCTTGGTAACATCGCGACGGCTAATACCAATAATACGCATCGCATTGGGCAACTCTTGAGCCTTAGACAGCTGGTAGAGCGCAGGCAAAAGCTTGCGCTGTGCTAGATCACCGGTAATACCAAAAATTACCAGTACCAGCGGCTGCTTCAGGCGATCATAGTTCACGCTGTCGGCTTCTCCGCTGGCTCGGTAGCAACTCGTTCACGAACGCCAGCTTCGGCACCTTCGCCATTTAAGTTATGTCCACCAAACTTATTGCGCTGTGCGGCAACCACTTTAGTAGCAAAGTTTACCTCGCCGGTTTGGCTGGCTACACGGACATCAAAAGCCGCCTGAATAGAGGGCAGGGCAATACCCAGATCTTTGGCCGCTTCAAGCGTCCAGCGCGCTTCACCGCTTTCGGCCACATAGCCAGATACCCCATCAAGTTCTGGATTTTCGGCCAATGCGTCACGGCTGAGTTCCGTGAGCCATGAAGTAATGACACTGTGATGCTGCCACAAATCAGCTGCTTTAGCTAAGTTAATTCCCGAGTAGGGCCCATCATGCAGCATACGGAAACCTTCACCCAGTGATTCCATCATGCCGTATTCAATGGCATTATGCACCATTTTTACAAAGTGCCCGGCACCGCTTGGGCCAAAGCGATAATACATACCACCAGGATGAACCAGTGTTTTTAGAGCTGGTTCAAGCGCCGCAAATGCTTCGGCACTATCACCACCACACATCAGTGGGAAACCGTTTTGATAGCCCCATACGCCGCCGGATACACCGATATCAAGCAACTGACAGCCTGCGGCTTTAACTCTTTCATTTAGTTTTTGGGTAGCGCGAAAATCGGAATTGCCGCCATCTATCAAGATAGAACCTTCCGGCACTACTGTTAACCATTCATCAACCTGTGCGTCAACAATTGCATCAGGCAGCATAATCCAGATTACTACACGATCATCCCCAAATTCGTCAATAACATCCGATTTTTCGTAAGCTTTTATGGCCCCGTGCTCGGCCGCTTCATCGATCGGCTCGTGGCTGCGATTATGTGCAATCACGGTATGTTCGCCGCTTTCAGATAATTTACGTGCAATTTGCATGCCCATGCGGCCCAGGCCCTGGATGGCGATTTTCATTAGTTACCCCTTAACTTTTATACCATCATTATAAACATATACTTCGGGAATTTTGTACAAGATTTTGGCAGGTAGTTTAGAGAGCGGCTCGATATTTTTTTGGAGACGGGCAAGTGCCCCCGTTTTGCCTGTGCCATATGCTAACACGTAGGCAATTTGGACGTGCCCTAATGCCTCTGGCGTAAACGTCATCCGTTTGTAGTCAGTCCATTCGTAGCCCGCTACCATTTCTTTTTTGGCTCTTGTTGCGGGTGAGCCGGGCAAAATACCGGCGATATGCGCATCACCACCTAAACCAAACTGGCCGATAATACTGCCGGCGCTAGCTAGTGTTGTTGCCACCAGTTGATCATACAATCGCACTGTTTCTTCAAACGAAACATTATGCATTAGTACGTCTACCCACGTAGCACTGCCCGGGTCGAATCCGGCTGCACGCAGCTGCTCACTATTACTATCCGCGTGACCCGCTTTACCATATCGCTCGTCCATCGGCAAAATAGCTAGGCCGCCTAATATATCACCTGCCTCTGCTCGCACGAGCTTCATTACCGCGACTTCGGCAACGATATTACTGCCACCACTTACCAGCCATAATACTCGCTTGCCGGCACGCAGATCATCACAAATCTGCACAGTTATGGCCTGTACCGCTGCGCTCCGATTATCCCTCAAAAACTGCATATGTGTTCAGTATAGCATCCGTCGCTAACAGACAATCTACGAGCTAGGTAACACCCTGTCTCCAATTTTAGCCGACAGTGTTAGCTAGTAATCTTTAAGTTAACCAAATAGGCATCTGTTATAGACGGACGCTTATTTGGTGTTAGGCATAGAATCTTGCCCATACCTCATGACATGCTTCGGAACTATTCGAAATTCATGGTATACTCTTGCTTTTGCTAACCGAGGAAACGTATTTGATAAAACCAGAACACAACTGGCCGATTGATTGGATAGACCGAAGCTTACCTGAGGTTAATGGCGACTACAGTAAAGCATTCGGTCCAACGCAGACTCTTACACAAAAAGCATATGAACTTGGGCTTGAAGCAGTTACAAATGGGGAACCGCTCCGTATACTTGATGTTGGATGTGGTACCGGAAATACCCTGAGAGGACTGCGCAATATGCCCACTTGCAGCATCCGGAGAGCAACATCCAAGCAGTTGGTGTTAATATTGAAGATTTCAGCGCCCAAAGTCGCTCAAAGCGTGCTCGGCAAGCAATTGCCAATCATGAGGTCGACTATCTAGTGGCCAATGTTGAGAACTTGCCTTTTCCCGACCAAACATTCCAGCTTGTATACGAGCACGAATTGCTTATTCATGCGCTCAGCAAGCAAGTAATTACGTGGTTTACAGAAATGGAGCGCGTACTTGCACCTGGCGGCCGCTTATATTTTGGCCTATTGCCTGAGCAATCCCAGATGAAATCCACTCTCAATAAGCTCAACCGGCATGATTATACTGTTGTTGTGCGGGATGTAACCGCCTTTAGTAATAGGTCAAGAGTTGCGGGGTCTATCACCAGCCGGGTACTTTTCCGGATCGATAAGCCCGTAAGAGTAAAGTAGATTTCTAGCCACTCCAGAGTTATTTCACAGCAACCTTAATGAGCTTCACTATTCTTTAGTTTCGGAAAACCCATGAGACGCATCTCAATGGGGTAGATAGGATTTGCCCCAATTACCGCCTATTGACAATTGGAGCCTACCTCCGTATCGTATGAACGGAGACTTCCTCCGCTTATTATTCGAAAGGCTGCTAATGTCTATAGAATCCACCATACTAGCCCTCCGTTACAATCACTGTGCAAAACCAGAGACTACGCATGGGGTATGAAGTGCATCCGCATTCGCTTGAAGAGGGCTCTGAAGACCGCTACCGAGAAGTTCTGCAAACAATTGAAAACCAATGGGATAAAGCAATCGTACTCCCGGGCAAAGCACCCGTTACTGGCCTACGCAACCGCGTTATGCACATCGGCAGGATCGCCTTGCCTAACGAAGCCGAACCGCCAAACGACGAATACTTTGCCGGCACCCAGTGGTACCACGACAGCCCCTACACCGTAGCAGGTTTAGTGGTGAGTGAGAACCCCAAGCGCCTCAAGGTCGCGAAGGGTATGGTAGATAATCTTTGCTGCTTGTTCGACAAAATGGGCATTGTCCCTGCACGTAATAGCTGGACAAGCGTTGGCCGCACGCAACCCCCATCGCTTACTCAGATGGCCTTCGACGTCTATGAACACGGAGGTGCAGATAACGCATGGTTAGACAAAATTATGGGATACGCCCAGAGAGAATACCAGAATGTCTGGATGAGCGGTAGGCGCTTTGATAACACCACTGGCCTTACACGCTATAATCCAAAATATTTTGGGAAAAGACTAGCTACGTTTGAATCTGGCTGGGATATATCAAGCCGTTTTGCAGAGGTGGGGAACGCTGTCGCGCCAGTGGACCTGCACTGTCGACTGGGCGGGTATGAGAAAGACTTCCTGCGACACGCCGTAATGTGTGGCAATGTGAAAGACCAAACCTATTGGCAGCAAGCACTTGAAAGGCGAACTGCACTCCTTACTGAAAATTTTTGGAACGAAGAAAGCGGCTTTTATTATGACAGTAACCTAGAAACAGGCGAGCTGTTACCGTTTAAGACACTGGCCGGATACTACCCGCTGCTATACCAGTTTGCTACCGCAGAGCAAGCAGAGCGTTGCCGTGAGCAGCTCTCAATATTTGAGCACCCGGGTGGCTTAACAAACAGTGAGCAGCTGCCATACAAAGGCCGGCAATGGGATTATCCCAACGGCTGGCCGGGAACAAATTACGACGTCATAACTGCCCTAAAACGCAATGGATTTAATGAAGACGCCGATCGGTTGACCCATAAATGGCTTGACTGCAACTTAGCAGTATTCGAAGAAACAGCGGAGCTTTGGGAAAAATACGATGTGGTTAACCAAAAGCCAGGACTAGCTGGACGCTATCCAACGCAAAAACGTTTTGGGAGTGGCTGGACCGGTGGTGTATTCATGCGATTAGTTAATGACCTAGAAGAGGCGTAAGGCATGGCAAAAGACCCAAGGCCGTACAAGTTCATTTAGGTCATCTCACCAAGATAGCAAGGAGTATCCATCATGAGCGAACGTCAAAGTATAGTAATTGTTCCAGGTCTCCACCCTATGACACCCGAATCTATACAATACAGTATGTATAGTGCAGCTACGGCTATGTGGCCAAAAGACCAGTTTGATATTCATATCCTTCAGGTAGGATGGCACATGAGCGGCGAAACAACTATAACACAGCAAGATCGGCTGAATGATAGTATAGACAAGATCGATGGCCCAGTTTGGGCAATCGGCGTCAGTGCGGGCGGACTGGCGATTATTGGAGCGATGGCGGATAACGAGGATAAGATTCCAAAAGTTACCACCATTGCATCACCACTTAAAGTACCGGAGAGCGAGTTCGACCAACTGCGCAGAAGTCGTTACATTCCCCCCTCACTCGAAGGACACTACCAGGCCACGGATACCTACTTACAAAATCTAGGGGCACGCGCGGCAGACATGATAAAGTCAATGCATGGTAAAAACGATCAGCGGGTACCACCTTCGTGGAGTAAGCGTGACCCTATAAGGTCCTATGAATTGCCGGGTAGAAAACATGGCTCCATAATCCTTGGCGGCCTCGCTTTACACAGAGAAAAAATACTGGAATTATTTACGCAAACTAACGATTGACCGACCTGTGCTGGTGAGTTGGGGTGAAGTTAGATAAAAGACTAATCTCTCCCTATCTTTGTAAAACGCTTCGTTGTCTTATCTCCTACTTTAACCTCTCCCAACCAACTGGTCAAAGGTCGTATCCAGGTTGTACCGAGCATACTCCGCTGCATACACAACACACGGCTCATTATCTTCTTCACGTAAGGCAACCTTGAGAACGGCGTAGATATGCTCGCGATCTTTGTAGTGGTATACCGCGCGCCCACCTCTACTTGCGCTGAAGCCTTTTCTAGTATTTGGAGTAGCTGTTCGTGAGACTCCTTTTGGTGTACCCGTTTGGTCGGCGCGTCATTTTCAGCCTCAAGTATCTTGCGTAATTCCATGACAACATCGTTCGCCATTGGCCCCATGCGCAAGCTTGCAAATTCATCCAGATCGTACCACTCTTGTTTAACTACATCTTTCGTAGGCTTGATCTCTTTCTCTGGCACAGCTGCGCGGTAAAAGATATTGCAGCGAGGTACGCCATTTGCAATTGCTCCAATCGAAATAAAGGCTGGATCTTCACCAACCTCAATATGCTCTGGAGCAACGCCAAGCTCTTCAACCGTTTCACGAACCAGAAGCACCTTATCACCTTTAATGATGAGGACTCTGGTAGCAATGCGATAGAGAGCGTTATCTATTTGGGTCAATCGGGGGTTGATAGTGGATGTCATAGTCTTATCATATCAATATGATATTGGGCACACTACCCGTACATAAAAACTTACAATTTCCCTAGCATTACAAAGCAGATTTCTAAACTTGGGGAAGTGCTGAATTACTTTTTCTTTTTATTGACTGTCTCTTGAGTCCCCGCCAAGAGCCTGGCCTGTGCTCATCCACAGTGGAAACATTAGCCATCCGACCACTTACAGACGCTTTCGCATGGAGGTTCTTCCTCACAACCATAACGACGTCCGCAACCTGCAACAGCAATCGTACGAGCTCCAAGCTCTATGAGTATAGAGTTTCGTATTACTGTTTCACGTCCTAGCCCTAGTGCTTCGTCGTACTCCCCAGCTACGGCAACATCGGGTGGTGCGTCGTGGGACTCTCTGGCAAGCATCTGAATCATGAAAACATATTATACGAGTATTGGACGTATTATTCAACAGACGCGCTTTGAAATCATAGAAAACGACGAAAGTAACAAGGTAAAAACGAAAAAGACGCGCTTTATGATGCACGTTGGTCTATATGGCTGGAATGGGCAGACACTACCCAATCAGCTACGCGAGATTGACATGCAGGAGCTTCGACGGTTCTTGGACATCACAGAACAAAAGTTACACTTGTAGATTTTGTTCTGTGTCAACGTCAAATACATTCAGTTCAGCAATATCTATAGCGTGGAGGTCACTAAGAAAATCGGCAATATTTTGGGCCGTCTTATCCTTTGCGCATCAGAGAGATTCTCGAAACGCTTTGGGCTCAGTTCTTTGCCGGGCAGCATAGTGTATCCAGCAAAACTGAAGTCTGGGGCAATATGAGTATAGTGAGGTATCCGAGATCTTACGCATCTTTCGAGATAGGCCATTAGATTAATCTCATCACGAAGCATCGCAACATACTCTGGCGAGTTCGGAAAACGAAAGATATATTTGTTATCCAACTGTATAACTTCATGATCCCAGCCGGAATCTATAAAAGTATACCCATGCCAGGTAAGGTCAGGGAATGCTTGGTGGATACGACCTAGTAGAATCGTAGGATCTTTAGCCGCAAGTATAGGATTTGTTGGCATGTTTTATAGTGTATTAATGTATCGCTGTCTTGCAAAGTTTTAATTGAAATACTTCACCTATCCATTGTATGACACTATTAGCGTGCATGTGTTACCCGACACAGAGCCTAACCTACATAGGTGGCTACGAGAACAGCCGCAAAAAATCCCGCATAATATCCAACCTGTAGCAACAGAGCTTTGCCGTGGCCTTTTTGGTGTGCTAATGCAATTGAAAGCAGTGCCAACATAAACATTAACGCCACGAATGACTCTATCCTTGTAAAAGATGAGAGATGTCGATCTACGACAAGCATAATCATCAGTGGCAACATGGCAATTCCCGAAATACTGGTCAGAACTCTATGTACCTTCGTTCGTATACCACCCGTTTCAGGTACAAACGTACAAGCAATCTGGAAAATAACAGCGATTGCTGCAAACCAAGTAAAAGTACTGGGCAAGCCTCTTTCGGGCACGAACCAAACGACAAAAAACCAAAGTAGTAGGGGTAAGGTGCCAAGGAATAGCAACACATAGTAGATCTTCGACCAACGATACGCGGCAACATGTTGACTAAACGTCATATATAAACCGCCAGGCCATTGCAGAGGAACGTAGGCAAGACCTATGACTATTAGAACTAAACTAGTAGAATAGGATGCTGCAAAGCACGATTGCCTACGCCTGTCCGGCACTCCAGCCAGCATTACATAGCTTATACCATACGCTAAGATGCGTACCTTTGGGTAAAAGGGGAGTAAGTGTACTGACGAGCTCTGCAGCATATGCTTCTACGTATTTTAGGCGTGCTTCGAATGCCCGTGCTTCAATTTCAATATGAAGATCAGGCATATCCGTATCAAGTTCCGAGGCTTGATCAAACCGTATTTTTACCATTTGCGGTGTGATGACAAGCGTCTTACCATCCACTTCACAGGTGAGCTGCTCGGCAAGCTTGTTACGCAACACGGGTATAATGTCCACGAGATCACGCTCGCGGATAACAGTCTTATATCTGACACTTACGACCGGCATGTTTACTATAATGCACCTATGATTATAGCAATGCAACTGTCATACTTTGAAGCTGTAATTGGGTGTTGATTGTTTGATACGTTTTGTAATATACAGTGGCGAATACTATATTAATTTTGCCAGACCCTAACGTGCCATCTTGGGCATATCTTTGAGCGCCATTAAATTATCTACGAATCTTTTCGCGCGCTTTGAGGTGTTGATCTCCAAAAATTCAGCAATAGTAACCCATTTATATTGGTTGTGTTCAAAGCTAAGCGTTACTGTGTCATCGCCAACTACTTCAGCATAATATGCGATACTGATCCAGAAGTCTCCAGCGAGGTTAATAAGGGATTCGACGTCAAACGGCCTCATATTCGTGACGGCTAGTCCGGCTTCCTCTTTAACCTCACGGATGATGCTTGCTACGGCGTCTTCACCAAACTCTAGGTCACCACCAGGCAGATCCCAGGTATTTGGCCTAGTTGGAGCAGTCTCAGTGCGGAAGAGGGTAAGAAACTTACCCTCACGATTGAAAACGAAAGCTTTCTGGGAAGAGCCAGTTATCGGAGTTACTGTGGATGCAGGCGTTTGAGTCATATGGGTAGTGTAATACAATTCTGGTATACGTCATTATTGCGGGTCAAGTAGTAGTATCGTTACTGTTGCTGCTATGTACAGCATGAACGGTCGCGATTATAGGAATCAAGCCTTTTGCCTAAGAGTTCCGTAGACTCTCTTTAGTAGTTGCACTCTCGAGATCTTACCGTCCACAGCATTGGTATGATATGGTAGTAAGACACTTGCTCACTTGGGCACTGGTATTAGTCTTTATGAAAACTAAATCAATAACAAAAAATGCCGAACACGCCCATCATTCGTCGAAAAAACGCAACCACAGATGGCTGAGCCCGCCAAAGCGAACGCAGCGTGTCATTAATGGTTCTATTTTGCTTGTTGGACTGACGGTAGCTGGCATGATACTAGTGCTAAAGATTTATGCTCATCATAAACAAACACCCATTACTTATATTCAATCTATGTATAGTGTTGCCGACGTCCTGTCTCAGCATCAGATGGCTACGTTAGTGAGCAGTCAGGGAATGCTCAATGTGCTACATCCAACCCTCGATCGCCAGCGACGAACGTTCGTACTTAACACATGTCCGTCTGCCACTGACACCGTCGTGCGACAACTGCAAAAGCAAAGTATTGCTGTCTTACTGAATATTAATAACAACCCGGGATTACATCAGTGCACGCTTGCGCAGATAGTGCAAGCCTATGGTCGACCAAATTCGAGCATAACACTTACCGGTAACCTCACGAACCCAAAGGAAGTACTGCTATTCTACGATAACGGCCCAGGACTCTCTGGCCCGTTGAAACCAGCTTCGCCGCCGCAGGCACCTGCAACAGTCGTGCCGATAACACTCAGATCGTTATCACCACCCGTATGTACGGGTAAAACTGTTCTGAGCTTTGTGGCACACCAGGATGATGACCTACTGTTTATGAGCCCCGATCACCTCCACGTATTACAAAATGGTGGGTGTTTGAGAACCGTGTACCTGACTGCAGGAGATGGTGGCGCAAGCAGCGGTTATTGGCTGGGGCGTGAAAAAGGAGCAGAAGCAGCATATGACACTATGGCAGGTCATGGCCCATCCTTGTGGATTGAGCGATATGTCTTAGCGGTCGACAATGAGTATATCAGAATAGCTTCACCGCGTGCTAACCCCAATGTATCACTCGTATCGGTACGCCTCCCAGATGGCAACATATCTGGTATTGGATTTCCAAGAACACACAACGAGAGCTTAGCGCAGCTAGAGAGCGGTGCTATTAATAAGATAAATACCGTCGATGGGCAATCTAGCTACACGAATCACACGCTAACGAATCTACTAGTAAGTATTATGCAATACTATCATCCCGATGAAATTGACACACAGACACCACCTAACGAGACTACGCTGCACTTAGACCATAGCGACCATATGGCAACTGGTCAATTTGTCACAGCTGCGTATGGAGTATACGCACATAATGTACCGCTACTATACTACACGGGTTACCCCATTAGCCAATTTCCCGAGAACGTCAGCGGGCAGGATCTATACAATAAATCTGCCGCGTTTTACGCCTATGCCGCACATGACAATCGCGTCGTATGTAGAACCACGGCAGCTTGCACAAATAGCCCCTACCCCCAATGGCTAGCGCGACAATATACATATGTTCCCGGCGTACCACCGACACCTGCTTTACCTACGCCCAACACGACGGACCCACACGGACCCACCTGCAACTCAACACACTAGTGTAATCGCTCCACCGGCTAGCTAGACTTGATAGCTCAGCTCTTTATTAGGCGGCAATTACATACTTGTCAAAACTAAAGGCAGGCGCAATGTGAGCGTAATCAGGCATACAACTTTTAATTCGGAAGAATAGGGGGGGTTCCCTGTCAATTCTACAGACGGGGAGACTTGACGCTTCTAGGATGCCGGTGCTACTAAGCAAATATATAAACAGACCAGTAGTCGTAATGCCATGTCATGGTTCTTCCTATGCGCGCGTAACACGTACCGTCAATGGTCAGCCCTTTGATGCGAGCTATAACTCCACGGTCAAGTAAACTGAGGCAACCTACAAGCCAGCAAGTATTCACAAGTTAGCGCTGTCGCTAGACTCAATTGAACTTTTCTTAACCGAACGTCGGAGCAAATTAATAGCACAGCCAGTATCACGCGACCCGAGGCTAAATGCTGCCCACCACCGCGCTTTAGGATAATGCGCCTCGTGAATCATTTCTTTTAAAAAGGAGGAACTTTGGGTTCTGATTACGATAGACGCCTATAACCCAAGAGAGACCAACTGAATCATATAGCAGTGCAGGAAATTCAACATTGGAGAGTATATCAACAAGTGTATTTAGATCGAACCAACGCAAAACACTACCCATGTTCTAATCATAGGTATGGTTACTAGACATTTCAGGCTGTCAAACACTGAATGAATCTATAAAATCCTTCACAGCACGTAAAAGTAGACTTCGTTATCATCACATCTGTGATGTATTTGCATCATATCTAAGAATTATAGGAGGGTATCATGCCAAACGTAAATGTCAGCTTAACTACAGTTGTCACTGTTGCAGGTTTACTAGCGGTAGCACTTGGCCTCACAGTAGGCGCCTAAAAGTTTAGGCACATGTATATGAAAGACGACCTATAATGGTCGTCTTTCATTATAGTCAGTTAAATTTGGTAGCAGACCCTTCTCATTAAATGCACAGCAGCACGAGCTTAGTAGGCTATATACACGGCTTTCTTGATAGCTAAATTGAATAATTTGCTACTGCTCCTCTGTTGCTGTCTTATTGAGTATACCTATTATAATCCGCAGATCCTTCGCGAGTCCAGGAATTGCCGGAGTCTTGAGAACGTTGCACGTTTGTGCTACAATTTAGGTATTAAGACGAAAAGAGTTCCAAACGGTTAATTGCCTAAGGAGCTCTTTTCTTATTTACGCTTACTGTGTGCGATCTTTCTCTTAACATCTCTGTCGTCTAAGTATGCAAAGTAAGGTGCACCTATTTCTTTGTAGAGCGACGATCTAAATTTCTTGTTTGGAAACAGTATCTTCTCTAGCTTACTCTCCTCAATAAGATAGTCTATCAGCATCTTATAGTCACCATCGCCTGAAACTAGCAAGATCTTATCAAAGTCTTGATCTTTCTGAAGCCGCTTCATGACAGAGAAAATGATATCAGAATCAACATTGCCTTTCTTTTTGCCAATCATAGCAGCGTTATGCTGTCGGAAAACCAATATAAAGCCAGCATTTTGAATATTCTCGTAGAGTTGTTCAATCTTTACACCTTCTTGAACGTACCCCAGATAGTAGAATGCCTTCTCAACTTTATACTTTTCGCGAAGATACACCCTGAACTTATACAGATCAATATGCCAGGCTGGGTCAGTACCAGCCGTCCCAAGATGCAGATTCTGGCCATCGATATAACAATAATTTTTCATCTGTCTATATTATAGCAGCCACATGGTATAGCAAAATCGAACCTGGAAGTTCGGTTAAAATAGTCAAAAATAAATTTGACAGGAATTCGTGGACAACTACCAAACCTTTAGCCGGGATTGATTGCGATTTAAAGCGAGTTCAAGAGCTTTAAGATAATAATGGGAGAAGGCATGACAGTAGACGATATCATAAGTACAGCCCTAACCGGTGTAAGATTACGCGGTTTGGGCCTCAAGCTTTGTGATGCGCTGATCATGATCGTCAAGTTGTGACTGCATGGCCTCATTGTGACTATCTAAAGCCTCTGCGACAGAAGAAGATAAGTCGTCTATTTTCCTGCTAAGCTTGTCATCAAGCTTTTCAATGTCTTCGCGCAGAGTCCCGACGATCTCTTCGCGCAAACTAGATGATTGCTGTGAAATAGTAGCAGCAATAAATTGTTTGAGATCAGCAATTACGTCATCATTCATATGAGCTATTGTACCATCCTGGCATAGTAGGTTCCACGTATAAAAGTGGCATAAAGTTTGGTCAGTATTATGCATAGGTGCATCAATATGCTGTCCACACTAAGGAAGCTTTGTTGTACTAGAACAATAAATCATATTGATATTAAATGAGAACAAAGATAATTAAATTTGAAGATACAGTCGAATGTTGATTGTTTTGTATGTCTTATGATGTGCAATGGTAAGAAATATATTATATTGCCAACCCCACCTACTCCGTATATCTATAGGGTAGAGGTGTCAGTTCCGGAATCGAACTTTTGACAGTGAGTTGGAAAAGGTCGATATCCAAGAAATTCGAGAACTATTGGATGACATTGATATATAAAATACCTAACAAAAAAATGAGGCCACGTCTGCGGCCTCATTTTTTTGTAAAGAGCTTCAAGCAATCCTATCTGTGGGTTACCTTCAACTCTCGCTTCACCCGATCACTCAAGTAGACTTTCATAAGTGATTGGTAGGGAACATCCTTCTCATTTGCAAGTTCCTTGATATGTGCAAGCAAAGGACTTGGTAATCGCAGAGAGATAGATTCGGTCGAGAGCTTCAGGTTCGGAAAAACTGCTTTCTCGGCCTTTGACCAATCAATATAGTCACTAGAATCATGCGCATCCCAGAATGCCGCCTCTTCTTCATCGCTTTTAAAGTCCGGCATTGGCTTAAGCTGCTTCTTCATAATGGCTCCTTTCTATTTGCTTCATATCTCGAATGGATATAACTCTTATTTGATTATCCCTAACAGTGAACGCTACAAACAACTTTCTTTTACGTTTCGTTTGGCCCAAACCATTAAAACGTTGTTCCGTAGCTGTTGAATGTCTAGTGTCTTCGCTGATCAAGAATGGCTCGAGCACAAAGATTTCTTCAGCTTCCTGGGTTGTAACGTTATGCTTTTCTAGATTTTTGCGGATATTACCTTTATCCCATTGAAATATAATCGGTTCAGGCAGTATCCTCATATAGAAAGTATATTACCAGGATATACAATTGTCAATGCTAAAGCTTTAATCTTTTTAATCAAGTTTGGTTGACCTATCAGTCCTACGCCAAAACTAAACTAAAAACGCCTCATTTTACAGAGACGGTTGACATTCAATTTTACTTGGCAGGAGTTCGTGGACAACTACCGAACTTTTACCGCTGAGATTGATTGTAATTTAAAGCGCATTCGGGAGCTTTTGGATGACTAAGATTGCACTATATCCGAGAAACTATCCCGCTAAACATTACCTCTAGAGCAGAAAGATCTATGTCCTCGGCAGCAAGCCGCGAAGCCTCATCATTCTCATTACCAATTACAACATTCCAATCTATTTCATAGCCAGTATCACGAGCGGTGACTATACCTTCAAAGCAGGTAGACTTGTAAACCTATCGTTATCATGGTTATACTGTATTCAGCCAATAGAGACAAATAGGCTAAAACAAAATGCTGGTGTAGCTCAGGTGGATAGAGCGGATTCCTGCTAAGAATCAGGTCGCGTGTTCGAGTCACGTCACCAGCACCACCCTATATGGTGGAATGGGTATAGAAATGTAAGAGCACCCGGTGAAAGGTGCTCTGGATTCCTGCTGCTAATAAGTATATCGGAGTCTATTTGTCATGTCCAGAAGATTATAACAAAAGTACACATCTAACTTCTTATATTATACCTTTACAAACATGTACATTGTTGATATAATACAACTAATGAGATACACCAAGAAACAATTCGATGCTGAATATCCAGATGATGCTGCCTGTTTAGAAGCAGTTTTTCAAAACCGCTTTGGTGATCTATCCTGTTGTCCCACCTGTGGAGTAGTAGATGCTAAGTTTTATAGGATAAAGAAACGACAATGCTATGCTTGTGAATGGTGTGGCGCTCAATTATTCCCATTAGCTCAGACTATCTTTAGGAAGACTACTACCTCCCTAAGAGATTGGTTTTATGCTATCTATCTCTTTTCAGTCAGTAAGAATGGTGTAAGTGCTAAGGAACTAGAGCGACATCTAGGCGTGACTTATAAAACTGCTTGGCGAATGTGTAAACAGATACGTCTACTCATGGAACAGGAGGGTGACATGCTTGGTGGTAAAGGTGAAGCGGTTGAAATTGACGAAGCATATGCTCCAAGCCGCCGTCATCCACGAGTTATTGGACGGAGTAAGAAGCAAATCATCTTTGGGGCCGTAGAGCGTAACGGACGTGCAAGTGCTGTACATGTTAAGAGTTCTGGCTCTCGTGTACTGTTGCCTGAGATTGAAAAGCGCATCGCGCCAGGTAGCCATATCCATAGTGACGAATGGGGAGCTTATAAGACTCTAGACCGTCTCGGCTACAGTCATACGACTGTGAACCACAGCAAACTAGAGTATGTCCGTGGCACTGCCTACACAAATACTATTGAAGGGTTTTGGTCACAACTCAAAAGATCAGTGGATGGAACATATCACGCTATAAGTCCTAAATATTTACAGCAGTACATAAACCAGTTCGTATTTATGTATAACTATCGCTCTATTGCGATTTGCCCTGTTCTTTTGGAACGGGCTGCGATGCTTTCTTTATCAGATGCTTAAATAGCTTCTTACTCATGTAGACAGTATATCCTACTGGCAATAGGGAGGGATATTGTGATCCTTCTCGAATTTGATAAAACTAGGATCAGCAGTTAAACCGGTGCATGATAGTGTAGATCCACCACTATTTGTATCCTGATTCTTTAACCGGGAAACAATTGAATCTATTATATAGTTCTCATCGATTGCATTATCCTGTATATTCTTATTTACTACCCGAAATTCAGTATTGGCATGTACTAAATTAATTGTTAATAAACTAATAAGAGTTACCTCTGCGATTATTATAAAACCTATAGTTATCTTTAACTTAAGCATAACTACCTCCTGATTAAAAAATGGACAGCCGAGTGCTGGCTGTCTACACCTTAATCAAACGGAGAAGATACCTCGTATGAAGCACTGGCTGCCCATCTTTCGAGATATAAAAAGACACCGTTCGGAGATCAAAATGTAGACCTATATATAATATCACAAGGATTTTATTAGGCTACTTGGTTAGAGGGTATAGTCGCGTCACGAGCTACTTGCCAACCCCCACTTTCTGCAACACCCTGTCTCTTTCCGACACAGCTGGGATAAGGCTAGCGACGTAAGTTGCTCGGTGTAGTAGTGGATTTGTAGGGCAATAGCCTCGTGCAGCTCAGCGAGCGCTGGCTTGCTGCTGTGGCTGGTGCCAAGTCGCCAGCCAACGACCTGCCTGATTTTTGAAGCTGAGCACAACCGCCAAGTAACAGAAATTCTGATCGAACCACAGGTAGGTGAAATTCTACACCCAAGCCTCGACGTCGACCATTGCCTTGTAGCTCACGCCCTCTTATGGATAGCTCTCATTCTTGAATGCCACATACTTGTGCAAGACGTTTGGTGGTGCCGTAATCTCTGCTTGACCCACTACTGGTACAGAGTATAGATAGAATAACTGGCTGGGTTCTGTAATAATGACGCAGAGCTCCAAGCATGGCTACCCACTCACCTTTTAAGTATTGTACAATACCCCGTTATGAGCTAAATATGTACATGATGATTTATATTAGCTAAAGAAGGGCACTTTATATATGTCAGAAGACATCGGATTAATACCACCCGCCATACAGGAAGCAGTGGCAGGCGGAGGNNTATCCGCACTACTCTGTAGGCGGCAGTTTTACGGAGTGGTTTACGAACCAGGATACACCAACAAATGGGGTTCAATCTTCGGTCGAGCCCATAAATACTGCATATTCTTATACAGATCTAGATGGCGCTAGAAGACCTTATGAAGCCTGTAAGCTAGAATTCACTGATGCAGAGGCCGATGGCCGAACCTTATATGTCAAACTAAACGTGCACGAAAACGAACAGATAGTTGTTAGGACATCTCAAGAACTCTACCGTTTAGCGACCACAACACGACTCTTTCAAGCGCTAGGCCTCAGGGCCATCCAGTTTTTTGACGCCAACCCAGCAACATCTCGTTTGAACACCTGGACTTCAATACCAGATCCATCAATAAAGGATTATCTTGAGGGCGTATTCCGTAGCGACGAGCAGACTGACCATACATATCCGGTACATTACAAAAGACGTTCCCAAGACAATCCGCTTCCTGCGACCCAGGCCAGTATGCAGCTCATAGAGAGCTTAGTTCCGGATAATATCTTTGTCGGACACAACGCCTCAATTGGCGGCCAGTCTGCATACATTACCGAAAAGGGGATCTGGCTCCCGCAAGCTATCAGCAGGCTACTACGGGCAACCGCACCGCAATTACCTCTGTCGGGCGTTGAAGACCTGGCCATGGCACAAAGACTTGCGGATGGCGTCTACCAATTGCCTACGTTCGAGGAATGGTACGACTACTATGCTGAGCAATACGGGGAGGATATGGCGCCAGCCATGGCACCCCCGGGGCGACAGTCAATTGGGTACGCGCAGCAAGTTGGCAGAAACGCCAGTAAAAACGTGGTCGGCAGCATGGTTGAGGCTGCCTACTTCGCCGTCCAAAACAGTAATGATACACAGCCCCTTAGTGGAACATCCAAAGAGCTACTCTTGCCTTTATTAACTCGAGGACTCGACGACATTAAACGAACGATCGACTACCAGGACACACTCGACCTGGCTTCGCTTGATCCGAGCCACCAGCTGCTTGCCGACCAGGCGTTGCCACTAGCAAGGAGACGGGAGACTATACTCACGAATAGAATAGAAAAGAGCTCAGATAATTCAAGTGTAACTCGTGGTCAAGAAATCTCCACCATTTTAACAAGTTTATTTTACGGGAGCGTCCCTATCGGGATGTCGTACCGCTTAGCAGCATATACAAGAAATACAGTGGCCGCAAATGCATTACGTGGCATTATCCAAGATCATGCTTTTACGATAGAGCAACAAGCCTCTCCCGAACTTGTCAAGCCAAGACAACTTATACAGGGTCAAATTGGTACTATTTTGCTTAGTCTGTATGGGCAACCCGTTGATAAGCTTCGGGCATAAGGCTACTGCAGTCCTCTACGCTGGCTACATTCGGGCTTATGACGCCTCTTTGTCACATACGTTGTAGCCGCCGTATACGCACGCGTAGTTTGTCAGGCGAGTGCTAGCTTGACGGCACAGCAGGTAACGGGGAGGGTCGTCGTCAGAGTAGCCGTCAAGTGGATGATTGATGTTCAAGAGCTTCGTCAGCTGCTGGATGAAAGTGTAGGTGAGCCCTATGAACACTAATCTCTTTTGGCTATGCCTCGATCTTTCTCAAAAGCGCTTCAATTTCATCTTTTTCATACCAGCCAAATTCGTCCGGTATAGCATCTTTAGTGAACGTCACCACCTCAGTTACTGGATTTCCATACGTGCCAACAATCGGCAAACTTTCGAGCTCAACTATAACATACGGCGTCAGTGCCCATTGCTGACTATCTTCGTAGGTATTCATGGTCAGGTCGATAACTTTGACACTTTTTACCCTTACGCCGGCTTGCTCCATAATAATTCGGTCAGTGTACTGCTTAAGCGATTCGCCCCAGATTGGCAGATCGTGGACGAAGTAAAGCATGGGGTCGGCGGCTTTCAGGGCTCGTTGGGGGATTTCATGATGCGGTACCGCCTCAGGGCGGCGCAGTGCTACGAATTTGCCACTGAAGTGAAGGATGTTCTCAATCGTAAAATGAGTTCCCTTTTGAACCTCCCGTTCGGTGGTTGGGCCAAAGTTTGCTTCATCTCGATGCCATACATATTCAAATGCCATGACAATATTGTAGCAAATAAAAATTCGCATCCGAAGATGCGAATTGACAAAGATATTATGCTGTTGCTTAATAATTCCTGGCAGGGGTGTCAGTCGGTTAAGATAACTTCTGATCAAGAACTGGACAAGACAGACGTTGAAGAAATTAAAGAGCTACTTGAGGATAGCGGCTAGCTCTGACTTGCATTGTTCAAAGCTTTGGTAGCATACACTCTTCATGCTAAAAGACTTCACAATGTCGCAGGTAATTTGCATGTCATCGATCATGATCGATGACATGCAAA
>NPHW01007360.1:0-10842 GCA_002240705.1 Elaphomyces granulatus | reverse complement strand
ATTAAGTGACTAAGCCTTAATTTGACTCAGCGGCAATTCCCTCAAGGCTCATTCCCTCAAAAGGCGGTGAAGTGCTGACTCACCTATTTTGGTGAAGCGGCTAGCGTGGCAGAATCGGCTGGTCTGAGGAAACTGAGGTAACTCCCTCCGAGTCCGGAGGCGTACTGCTTAGTAAGCTTACTAATCCAATACCGTATCAATACAGATATTTTTGCAGAGTTCGCCGTAACAGTGTTGATTTAAGATGTCCCCAACCATATATATGACAGGACTTGACCACGAAAGCTATCAATTAATGAATACCTATGTAGGTAACTGGCAAACTGCTAGCAATCCTCACTCAATATATCCCATAAGGCCGCCGAAGGGCGTTGGCCCGGCTCAAGAATCCATCGGTATCATATCATTTCAGCTCATGAGGATCGTACTTTTGCAGGAGGTTATTCTAGCTCGTTATTCCTACAAAAGGACGATGCCAAAGACACTCCTTCATATTGGAATCATTGTTATTATTAATATCCTTACTGCAGCTGCCACTAGTACTACTAGTACTGAGAACAACCTCGCCTCTACACAAAGAAATGTATCATCTCATTCCTTCACTCCAAATATTAGTTATTACTCGTACCATCGCATTTGCCCCGTGGTATCTCACCTTAGTAACAATCCTCAACTCCTAGCAAACACTTGCGCAGCAACACCAACTTCCCTCTGCCCTCAATGGAGAGCGACAATGGCTAGTACGGAGTCTACGGACTCGACCATGACGCCTACTACGCCTATGTCTCAAACGACAGGCGCCGAACTTGAACCCAACAACGACGAAGTAGAACAATCTTCCCACCCTACCCTCGGTCTGCCCACCCCGTCAGATGGTGGCGACACAGCAAAGGTTGACGTCGGTGGCGAGGGAAGTACCGTCTCGCTCGACCACCTGGGCCCAATCGTTGTCAATCAAGACGGCACCTTAAGTCGCATCTCGAATTGGGATAAGATGACGGAGACCGAGAAGCGAAATACACTGCGAGTTCTGGGAAAGCGTAATCGGCTACGCATGGAGAAATTGAAAGCTGCGGGGGCTGGGAACGATGCAGACATTTGATTCTTTCTTCGCTGGGGGTGTTCTTGACAACCTGAATGAGATGGTTGCTAATGACGAGATTACGAATTTATGTGAATCTCGAGGCTTCTTAGAGAATATAAGAGAGGCGGGGGGTTATTTTTTCAATGTTTTATGGAAAGCGAGGCGTTTGGAAGGATTCAATTTGTTGACACTCCGGGTTTGGATTTCTGAATCACGATTTTTGTGTCTAATACAGATCTGGCATTACGTCCAGCTCGTGGATAGTCTTAGAAGACTGTGTATCATTTGCAGCTTATTATTGAATCATTGTTGGTATGTATCAATCATGTTCTACAGAATCCACGTCCTTGCATTTCACTCACACTGTACGAATGTTTAAAGTGTATGTAGCTGGGGGGTGATGGACCCTTTTATATAAAAAAAAAAAGTTCTACCGAGAGCTAGTCTTCGATCCTGGGTGATCAGAATCAGATCATCAATATCGAATTGGAAGATAGGTGTTTGAGAATGCGTGTAGAGGATATAGATGCATTGGTACCTAGGTAGTTAAGGAAACAATTCATAGTATGGCAAGTTTTTGTATTGAATGAGCTATATCCTATGCAAGTTATCAACTTATCATATGTAATAAAGAGTTGTAGGCACATATTTCACTATGAACTTACAATTACCTGGATAATGGACATATTTTTTAAAAGTTAAACCGTAACGAGAAGTCAGCGTCAGCACTTTGAAACGTAGCATAATGGACATAACATATAACGAGCTGGCCACATAAATAGAGCCACATGACTATAGCAGTAGTATATATGTAGTCGCAGTGAACTTTTCCTCGATTCAGCAAAGCGACTCTACTGGGAGCCTACTCGCCTATCTTACTTCAGAAATTGCCACAAATTGTTCAAGCTCTCGGCAATAGTGGGATGGGCAAAAATCGCCTCTCTCAACTGCCACCACTTCAAGCCTCCCATCATGGCGACCTGCACAATGCTCATCACTTCTCCTCCCTCGATCCCCAAACACGAGAATCCTAGAATCTCACCTGTCTCCGCGTTGACCACGGCCTTCATCATTCCCCGGGTCTCATCCATCTCCAGAGCCCTCGCGACATACGTCATGGGCATCATTGCGGTCTTAATCTGCGTGTTTGGGAATTGCTTTCGGGCTTCTGCCTCATGCAGTCCCACGTGACCCATTTGAGGGTCTGTGAAGACCGTATATGGGACCAGGCGGGTGCGGGATGACAATGGGCCCCGCGGTTTCTGTTGAGACCCCGGTGTGGGAGGCGGAGAAAGTAAGTGATCTCGAACGATGCGGAAGTCATCGTACGAGATGTGAGTGAATGCAGGACCGCCTTTCACATCCCCGAGCGCGTAGATGCCAGGGACAGATGTTTCAAGGTAATCCCCTGTTGGGATGTGGCCACGACTATCCGTAGAGACTGCAGTAGCCCCGAGATTGAGTCGTTCAGTATTGGGTGAGCGACCTCCTGCAAAAAGAAGGTGAGAACCATGGATTGCTGGGATTGAGCGACTATCCTTAAATTTAATATGCATGGTTATCGGAGAGCCTCCGGAATCTGTGAGTTCTGAGGCCTCGGCTGAGAGGTGGACGACGATGCCATCATCCCGTAAGATGTCAAGCATTGCTGCCGATATGTCTGGGTCTTCTCTTGGAATTAGACGGGAAGCCCGCTGAATGATAGTCACATCTGCTCCGAGTCGACGGAAGAGCTGTCCGAACTCAAGACCGATATATCCACCCCCGATGACGATCAGATGCTTTGGCACTTCGGCAAGTTCCATGACCGAAGTCGAATCCAGTATCCGAGAAAGGTCAATCTTATCCACTCCTGGGACATTTGGCCTTGCTGGCCGCTCTCCGGTATTGATGAAGATAAGTTCGGCCGTTAGTGTCTGCGTCTCACCATTATCCAGTGACACCAATATCTGTTTGTGATTTTTAAATTCCGCCTGGCCGCGTAACACTTCAACTCCTGCTGTGGACAGTCTTTTCTCGCTGCCCCCTCGAAATTGGTCCACAATTTCTCGTTTACGCTGGCGGATTTTCGTCATTTCGATCTCCAACCGCGAGCCAGGGGTCCCTTCTGGCAACATATGAACTCCATAGTCCCGAGGCGCTCTATTGGTGAGATACGCCACTCGACCACTTGCAATCATGGTCTTGGTAGGCGTGCAACCCTCATTAATGCAGCAACCACCAATATGCTGCCGCTCAATCAAGGCCGTTTTCTTTCCAGCCTGCGTGAAAGCGCTTGCAAGAGGAGTCCCAGCTTGACCCGAACCGATAACAATGGCATCATACTGCGTGGGTGTAGCCATGGTGTAGATGGTAGCAGAATGGCGTTGAAATAATTGATATCGCGGTACGACAGTTTCAAAAACTCGAAGTTTGGAAAAACAAAAGGACATTAATAAGATATTAAGATATTGAATGAATGCCTTTTTCCAGCAAGCTCTTGGATCTAGATGATTACTACTCTAGTACTCTGTCGATCGAAATAACATGTGGTTCGAATTCCCGACGCCTCCGATGCAATCGATTATATTACAAGCCATCTTGTGTATATATAAGATCGGGCGGGGCAAAGGTAAGGTTACCTCAGCAAGCTCGCTTCTGAGGTAAAGGTGAGGGGATCTCAAGCTAGATGACATAGATGACATACCTAAAAGGTGCTTTCCATGTAACTTATGATAGTGGAGTCTATCATCCTATCATACGACGACTCTACACATTAATGCCCCTCCCGCTTTGATCTTTCGGCAACTTGAAATTTCTACTGGCTGAATACTTCTATGTACACCAGCCGAGCTGCATCACACTGGAGCCGCGCCGAGTGTGATATATGGATGACGTACAAAAGTACAATTGCAGGATCCTACTGGCAAGCACTGGCTTGGGATTTTATCACTTTATACGATTTGATATTCGGTTATCGGGGGGATGTGTGCATACATTATTAGAAAAAGACTAATAATATAGTTAAATCTTTGGTTGGATGCTTTAATAAATTGAACATGTGCCATGAATTAGAGGTACTGGTATCAGAAACCTCGTTTGCACCCTGAAGTTTCCTGTAATCGTCGGTTAGCCTTCTACACTGGCCTTTAAGTCAGGTAAGATTGGTACAAAATATTCACCATAGTGACTAGATCTCAGGGCGAATGGAGCTGGTACTCTAATTATCTAGTGTCCGCTTTTCATACTACTACTGTTTGTAAAGCTGGGGCTTGTAAGCAAGGAGTTTTGCGCACACGGTGGGTTTTCCAATGTTGGTACAATGTCAGTAATGAGCGGGGTTTGGCGATGGATGCTGTCGAGAACATTCTGCTATGTAATAAAATAACTGTTGATATGTTGATTGGAGACCTGGGGATCCTCCCAGAACTTAACATGGCTGCAAGTCTAGTGCACTAATCAATATGTACGTCAAGTTGACCCTCTGAAACTTATTTGTGATCACCTTCAAGTTTGATTGATGGTGATCACAAATGCACACATCGACGTCAACAAAGTTTCAGAGTCGTGTTTGTGGTAGAAAAATGGTCAGACCAAGATTATACAGGTGTCAAGTTGGTTCATCGAAACGTTTGCTAGGCTGATAACCCCACGAATGCAGCTGTGACAGTATGACCCTGTGAGGCTATACCCGGATGGGAAGAGGAATGGCAAACCGCATGGACAACTTTTAAACAACACTAGAATGAAAACTAGCCATAAACTGGAGACGTAACGTAAAAAGAACTCTGGCCAATATGTGATCTCTGATACATTTGGAGTCCTTCTTGTTCCTCAATTAAATTTAAAGCTCAAAGCCACTGTTCGAGAACGATCGTCAGGTTCATTCGAAGATCAACTTCCGGATAAGGACCAACTTACTCGAATTAAATGAGATTGCCAAAGTTATTGAGCCAGTTTTTGGGTGCCAATGTATTCTGTTTCAGCCGGACGTGGTATTATCTGATATGGTCGATAATGGCTATACTAACTAGTAGACAATTAAAGAATGCTTTGCGCAAACCGCTGGATGACGCGTTTGCTTTGTTGCAAAACTTTTAGGATATTAGTAGTATGTACTCTATATGTATGTCAGATATGAGGTTCTGGAGCGGGTCATTTATTAGTTTACCTCGCCTGCAAGTACCTACCTATCAGTTTATTAAAAATTATCATTAAACACAAGGTTAGGAGATCAGGGTCCAGAGCTCGCCGCCGCGACCTACTATGTATTACGGATCCGAAGCGGGAAGAGTTTCTTTCTTGGTCACCTGACTTTCAACAATTCGAGAACGTCCAACTGGCAACCTCGGATTACTCGGATTGTATTATAATAATAGATCTGACAACTTTTCAATCATACTATGATACTTCATCATATATGCACTTAGTATCCCTCAAGGCTCAAGTCAATATTTTCAACCAGGGACCAAAATGCCTCCTGGAAAGCGCTTCGAGCCCAAAGAGCCTGTCCACCTTGATCTCCCAAAGGACGATCCGATATCTGTTGAGGAGTTGTCAAAATGTGACGGTATGGGATATCTTTAGCCTCGCATTGCATTTTCTAGGGCACTTCCATCAAACGTCGAAAGAATCACATATCTTAGGAAGCATAATTACATTTTGGATAACGAAAAGAAAAGAAAAACACCACTCCTAACGAATGATCCCAGGAACTGATCCCAGCCGTCCAACCTTTGTCGCTATTAAAGGTATTGTATTCGACGTTGGCAAAAACCCAGCATATGGTCCAGAAGGCAAATATCATGGTAGGTAGCACGTAAAAGCTGTCTTCCCTTTCACGCTCATCCAAATAAATATATAAATAAAAAGGAAACAAGTTCTGGAGAACAAAAAAAGACGACCGAGCTAACTGGTTACACCTTTCTTTCTCCCCAAAATATAGTGTTCGCTGGGAAAGACCCCTCACGAGCGCTTGCTACGTCGTCGTTGAAAGCTGAGGACTGCATCCCGAAGTGGGATGATCTGGAGGAAAAGGATATAAAGGTACTGGACGATTGGTATACGTTCTTCAGCAATCGCTATAGTATTGTTGGGAAGGTAGAGGGTTAGGATTAAGGGTGTAATTATCGATGAGAAATTTGGGAGCAAGCGCGGTGGGGTGATTTTATCTACGAAGACCAAGATAGAAGGAACAAAGTCGATGATTGCTTGCTCTGTTTCGCCATTTTTCAGTTTCCTAAACCATATACTGGATGCAGGATATATATCCTGCTAGGGGGTATAAACATATGTAACGCAGGTGTTGACAGCTTAGATCCCTTGCCACCAGAGTGGTGATACCATTGATCCCTTTGCAAGCGACACATGCATATAAGAAAGTCGTCGCTACCTCTCCATTTAGATTGGGAGAACACTGAACCACTTTTACATATCATCAACAAACAAGCCGAAGTCTGCACATGCCACAACCTGCCTGAAATGCACTGGAAATCACCGAGCAGCATATTTACTATGAGTTATTCATGAAGCCTTGCCTTTTCTCATCTTCCTCTTCAATCGCTTTCTTGCAATGACCCGATTTCTTTTGGCCAATCTGTCAAGATCCTTGCCGTCCTTTGACTCCGTGGCATCAGTCTTGCCGTCTTTTGCTCCACTGCGGCTCTGAGATCTCTTCCGCTTCGTGCCTTGTTTTGCCTGGTCGTTCCCCTTATCAAGAAAAGTGTCATCCTCATCAACTCTATCGTCGGATTTCCTATCCGCTCTTCCGACCTCTCCAAGATTACGCATCTTTTCCTGGTATTGGTTCCTCCGCCGAATAACTTGTGCATTCTCGATGGCGAACTCAACAATAAGACGCTTTTTCTTTTCCTTCGCCCCGGCTTCAGAGACACACTCGATAGCGTGACCATTCAGCCATCGCAGGCCCATCAATGCGTGGCGGTGACTGAAATATTCAATGAACCCATAACCCCTGCTTCTCCCTGCGCCACTTTTCTCGTTGATCTTGCTGCCATCCCGGCTTTCGAAGACTATTGTTGCTTGTTTCACAAGTCCCTTCCCTTTCTTCTTTCGTATCATTTCGGCCTGCCTGGTTTCCTCAACACCGCGCTTCAACTCTTCTTTTGACAAAGGCTGACGAAGACCTTCTTTGACATTCTTAGCGAAACCAACGATAGCGTCTCTCGCGAGGGCTTTTAGGTCCTTAGAAGAAATGTGTCGTGGTATGTTGCGAATCGATAGGCGAGTAAAGCTGAGATGGAGCATCGGATTGCTCTTGATGAGAGTTTGCCGCTGCTTAAGACTATCCTCTCTCATCTTGATTTCCGCGGGTGAAAGCTTCTTATATAGGACTGAGTTGGAAGAGATGGCACCTTCTGTAAGAAGGAAAAGACGGCGCTTATCTTTATCTCGGGCCAATCGGCGGGAGGCCCCTTCTTCAGCGAGTTTTGCCGCCTCGGTTTTGCTCACTGCACGAGTAACCTGGAGAACACGATCACCCATAGTATATCGTCCGCTGGGGTCAAGAGCCTCATTTTGTAGGATAGAACTCTTCAATAATGCAGATGCTTTCTTGGATTTCTCGCTTTCTCGGGGTACCGTATCTCCCTGCTTGGGGGCATCATGTACACATGCAATGGCATCCTCAGCACTTCGGAAGCAAACAAAACCAGTGCCTTTGGGGCGTTCCGTCTCCGGGTCAACGACAACTCGGGCGTATAGAACATGGCCGAACCATGTAAAATGTTGATAGAGAGTCTCGTCTGTTGATGTGAAAGGCAAGTTCCGAATGAATATTGTTGAGTCATTTCTTGGGTCCTCAACGTCTTCTCCGCCATCGTCCTCGTCGTCTCCCAACGGTTCTGCCTCATCCTCCGTCAAACTACTTTTGTCGCCAGAATCTATTGACGGATCCTCGTTTTTCAATAACCGATCTTCTTCGTATTCAGTAGCAGAATCCTCTGCGGGATTGGCGCCTTCAGCTGCTTCGTCGGATTTTTGCACCTCTTCCCAAAGCGTTTTTTCCACAGCCCAATCGACAGCCAGAGTTCTTCCGTCAACTTCCTTTCCGTTAACAGCCTCAAGGGCCTTTTCAGCATTCTTCCTACCCCTCAAGACCACAAACCCGAAGCCCGCTTGTCGGCCGCCTTTTTTTGGCACAACTGCATAGTTCACCTTTCCAAAGCTTCGAAAAAGGGCCGCGAGCTGCTCCGGTTCTTTGATGCTCCAGGGCAGATTGCGAATTATAAGTTTTGGTGGAGTCGCTTTCTCTTTCAGATCTTCTGTTTGAGATTTCAGCCGGGCAGCCTCAGCAGATGGTACGCTTTTTCCATCTTTCTCATCGATTTCGCGATGACGAGGCTGCGCGACTTCGACCCTGATCTTCTTTCCATCGAGTATGGTACCGTGAAACTCCTCGAGCGCCCGCTGCGCATCTTCGACATCTGTAAATGTCACGAATCCATAGCCTCTCGACTGTCTCGTTTGTGGATCAACCACCACTGTCGCATGTTTGATGACATAGGATTGAGAGAAAATTTTTGTTAGGGACTCTGTAGTAACTGACAAGGGAAGAGAGCACACAAAGAGTTCCCTCCGCAATTGAGATTTCGTAGATGTCTCCGTAGGTTCTCCAACAGCGGTTTCACTATTGGGAACGGCATCAACCAGGGATTCTCCTATCTGCAAGCTGCCACCTTCAGAGAGACGTCTTCTCTTGCGTGTCTCTGCCATCGTTTGCCGACTTGAAGCAGAGGCTGCGTTAGACTTATATGGCAGAAATATAAAATCATAGGATGAGGTCAAGGCGGTGAGACCATCTCCCGTCAAGCCTCGATAAGAACCTTACTAACTCTTTCATAACTGAATGAAACCATTTCTCCTCTGTCAGAATGGATGATGATTTGGGCGATGATGTTGATTTCAATGAGATTATCCTACCAGAAGAGAAGGCACCTCACTCTTCTGCTCCTTCAGTTTCAGCCCCTCCAGCAGATCTTGTTGCCAGTCCCTCCAAGGTCGACCAGCCGAAACCACAAGTTCTCCCTGCTCGGGCAGCACTGTCGACAATACTAGTTTCTGCACGGCAGAAGGGAAATCCTATCTTGAACCATATTAAACTTATGGCTTGGGAATATGCGGATATTCCAGCGGATTATGTCCTTGGGGCCACTACCTGTGCGCTATTCTTATCTCTAAAGTATCATCGACTACATCCAGAATACGTTTACAACCGAATCAGACTGTTAGCTGGGAAGTACAATCTTCGAATCCTTCTGATCATGGTGGATATATCAAACCACGAGGATACCCTGAAGGAACTTTCAAAAACGTCAATCGTCAATAATGTCACTTTAATTCTCTGCTGGTCGGCCCCGGAAGCTGCACATTACCTAGAATTGTTCAAATCCTCTGAAAATGCACAGCCAACTGCAATTCGCGCCCAACAAGCGCAATCATACAAGGAAAGCCTACTTGAGTTTGTGACAGCGCCCAGAAGCATTAATAAGTCTGACGCAGCGAGTTTGATATCTACGTTTGGAAGCCTTCAAGGAGCCATCGATGCACAGCCAGAACAGATTACCTCTATTCCGGGCTGGGGTGAAAAAAAGGTAGCTCAGTGGTGCAAGGCAGTTCGGGAAGACTTCAGAGTAGAAAAGGCAAAGAAACGACCTGCAGCTGATCAAGAGCGTCGGATTGAAGCCATTCAAGACGGTAGGGACCTTCAATCGCTGGATAACGTTGATAAATACAGACGAAGTCCCATCGAAGGAGATGAAGACGAAGCAATGCTACTTGCCGTAGCCCAAGAAGTGAGCCAATCCGAAGGGGAGACCGCTACCGAATCAAGGCCAAATCGGAGTCGTGATTTGGATTCAAGTGATGGTATGAATGAGGGGATCATGGCCGCCTTAGCAAAATTTCGGGAGCAAGGGGATAAGACCTGAAAGCCACCTCATTAATGTTGTATCAATGGTTTCACTGCTCCATGCGGATATTTATCTTGTTTCCGTTCCCAACCGTGAAGGCAGACCACAATCTTCAAAGGCTAAAAATTACACTGGGGTTGACTTGAATGCCCAAAGGAAAAGTGTTCCTGGCGACCACCTTATTCCTGAAACGATGCAAACTACTTTGAAGCTTCAGCGCTGGGAAGCAGCCGCATATAATCATCCAACCCTTCAGGACCGCACGTTAGCCCTTGTATATGTAGCACATACCATGGGCACAAATATATTCGATGCAGGCCAAGTATTTAAGTGAGCTCCAGATTGACGTCGTCGGAGCTCTTGTCCAGGGAGGTTTTCAAATGAAGAGCCACGGCTACTATCTCCCCTATGAGAGTCTCGTGAGCCCTCTTATTCACCTGACTTCGTCTCGCACTTTTATACCGCATCCAGATGTCCTTATTGACATCTTCAAGTGGAGTGAATCGTTCAATATGCTCGGGCCAATTGCGTTTAGAATGTGTCAGGGGTTGTCCATACGAATTCCAACTCCACATTAATAAACCCGTTGAGATCCCTAATCCACCTATGGTATCTCACATGAATGTTCCATGAGAGTCTGAGTGAGAAGCTAGCGCCAATGTGATCTGGATTGGGAAGATCCTGTCTGGTTTCCGTCGATAGAAAGAAAAAAAAAAAAACAAAGAAAAAGAAATATTAAAAGAGACGAAGAATTTTTTTTTTTTTTTTTTGCTCATTCAAGCACTAAACCGTCCATGAATAATTCATCCGATGTGGCCGCCCAAACACTTTCATACTACCTACTAACGG
>NPHW01007307.1:0-19253 GCA_002240705.1 Elaphomyces granulatus | reverse complement strand
TACCAAATTCCGCTATGGTATTAATAGGTAGTAATAATCAATCTAGTTCAACTGCCGGTACATTCTCGCACTTAGTAAGATTGAGTAATAATAAACACATTACCAACTCGGAACCTTAGCCCGAATTCTGCCAACCACTAAACCTAATTTGGAAAGGTTCAGGGCAAAGCAGCCACCGCTTTTCCGATATGGTACTAGCTTCCAATATAAGTTTTGCAACGATTGGCGGAGCCTCAGCCGAATTGACAATCCATCAATTTTCCCTTCTGGCCTTTAAACCCCCCTATACCGTCTAGTTGATTTAGAGGTAATGCAACGGGAGACACTCCGTCGCCTCCTGCGATTATCGGTTCAGGTTGCGTGATCCCAGGGGTGTCACTCTGTTGCCGTCCACATGCCTTCGTGGTGGGAGACATGAACCAGCAGCACGCCTACGCGAGCGGCTACACTGCCTATCCTCGAGGGGGAGGTGGCATGTTTTCGATATCCCCACATAGGTAAGCTAGAAATTTAGTGTTCAATTACTAAAACTATCACACATTTTATGGCATATGTGTTCGCTAACTCGCGAACGTTATTCTCTAGGTTCCAACCTCGTTCAGAACGTCGGAGACCAAGACATTTATTTCAGCGGTTATGTCTCGTGGGCGGAATATCCCTCCTATTGCTTGTGATAATAATTCCGTCCTGGCGCGCAGCCATCATACCTACCCTGTCCTTAGGACTCATTACTTCCCCTAGCGAATATTCTTCTTTGGAAACTGTCCGTTATTATGACCTTTCTCACGTTCAGGGGACGGCAAGGGGCTGGGAGCGTGGGGAACGAGTACTTATGTGTACCCCTCTCCGGGATGCCGAGTCACATTTACCGATGTTCTTTTCGCACGTTCGCAATTTCACTTACCCTCACCACTTAATAGACATGGCATTTTTGGTCTCCGATTCGAAAGATGACACATTGCAGGTTCTGTCTCGCATGCTCAATGAACTCCAGAATGATGACGACCCAAACATGCCATTTGGTGAGATTTCTGTCCTCGAAAAAGATTTTGGGCAGATGGTGAACCAGGATGTGGAGAGCCGACACGGGTTTGCGGCTCAGGCTGGACGAAGGAAACTGATGGCCCAGGCACGGAATTGGCTCTTGAGCGCTACTATGCGTCCTACACATAGTTGGATTTACTGGAGGGATGCTGATGTAGAAACTTCTCCCAATACCATTCTGGAGGATCTGATGAGGCATAACAAGGACGTTATTGTACCAAGTAAGTCGAATTATAATGCTGAATGCCTTGGATTTTTGCTGACCGGATTATTAGATGTTTGGCGACCACTTCCCGACTGGCTTGGTGGAGAACAACCTTATGATTTAAACTCATGGCAGGAATCGGAGACTGCCCTCGCCCTTGCAGATACCCTTGATGAAGATGCAGTGATAGTGGAAGGATATGCTGAATATGCCACTTGGCGTCCACACCTTGCATATCTGCGCGACCCTTATGGCGATTCTGACATGGAAATGGAGCTTGACGGAGTTGGAGGCGTCAGTATCTTGGCAAAGGCAGCAGTTTTCCGCTCCGGGGTCCACTTTCCAGCCTTCAGCTTCGAAAAGCATGCTGAGACCGAAGCATTTGGCAAGGTAAGATTGCTAGGTCACGATGTCTATGATTCGCTGCTAACTCGGTGGATTTAGATGGCTAGGCGCATGAACTTCTCTGTGGTCGGCCTTCCTCACTATACTATTTGGCACTTATATGAACCCACAGTCGAGGACCTTAGGCACATGGAGGAAATAGATCTTCAACGACAAGAACGAGAAAAGGAAGAGCACGAACAAGTCGAACGGCAAAAGAAGTTCAAAGAGCAATTTAGAGACCCCAAGGTGGAATGGGAGAAGGATGGAGTCGTTGTTCACGATATGATTCAAAAGGCGGAGGCCGAATCGTCGAATGACCCAGAGGGACAAAAGGGATCCGAAGAGGGACCCGCTGCCAAACCGGAAAAGGAGACCGTACAGGAGGAAACCCAGTAGTTGTCCATGAAAATTTCCAACATTAAAATTTGTATTTTCCAATTATACGAGGTTAGATGTCTTTCTCAACCTGTCGTTAATATTCTTCATGCTAACTAGTATATAGGAACTGATAACATTACGTCTATCTATCGTTAGCTCTCTTAACCTTTTTCTTCCTTTGTCCATTTTTCTTTCCTTTTTTTCTAACTATTTGAAACATGTGGTAAGTAATATCTCTGTCTGGTTACAGTTATCTTCCTATTATCCGGGAGGCCTTTGTGCAGCGTGCTACGCTTCAAGTCTATGAATAGCATTTTGGTTGGTGTTTAGGAAGATCTGATGGCGGACCATTTCAATGTACAACTCATGAAAACTACTTTACTACGTCATCCTACGTAAGGCCCAGAAATTATCGTTAACGGGGTGATATTGAAGGAAATATATGTTAGAATTAATGATGTTATTACATTATTCCCTTGCTCGTTGTACGAAGTAGTCCGAAATCATTCTCAGGTTCACCTCTTGCAAAAGTCGTCGACGTTCAATTGGAACTTGGTTATTAAAGGGTTTGTCGACTTTTTAAGGCGTTTGCGCCGATTTAATATGCGTACTTATTTAAAACTGTTCATTGGCTTTCAAGAAAATAATTCCCTTTTTTCCTGTATACCTTACATAAGAATAGTTAAGCAGTGGTCCGTGCACGTGTCTATGATAGTTAGACGGCACACTGCATTTGTTTCTTTTCTGCGCAGATATTCAGCAAAATTGTTTATCTTCCTGATGGAAATTAATAGTAAACAAACTCGATAAGTCAAGCCAAAGAGGTGGAGGAGCGTAACAAGCAAGACAGCAAAGAGAATACTGAGAGAGGAAATCATGTCGACACAAACCGCACAGAGCATTGACTTCACACATACATATCCACAGCAGGGCTTCAGGTTGCTAGAACTGTCACCAGAGCTGCTAGAATTACTTTCGTCGAATAACCCGCCTGCGTACGTCCTTATTTGTGTTATTTCTATCCCTGATGTACCGTCCCTTACACAATCTCAAGTTATCAATCAAGATATTATTTATAAACTCGGTCGGTTACTAATAAATGTAATAACTTAGATTGTATTTGAAATCCCCATCTTCAGATGCTCACGAGGCCACATCGGAGGTTGGCACTCGAGAATATGTGAATTTATGTACTCCTACAAAGACATTCAGGTTACGACAGGTCCACACCTCCAATTCTGTTCACATCATACGACCAAGCGACGGCTCGAAATCTGCTGATGATGGCACATACGAGGTGGAAAGAGATGAATTGAACCTCATGGAAACGATGACGGTTATTGCAAAATGCGGCTCTACGCTTGAATTTGATGCGCCTGAGGAAGGGACCCCAACGTCACCGTTTTTGGAAAAAGGCCTGATTCTTTATGACAGCTTGAGCACTGATGCGGATGTGGAGACGAGCATGCTTTCGGCCAATTTATCGTTCTCTCAAAAAAGACGGGTAAAGGACGAGATTTTCGGTGACGTTCCTGCATCGATGTTTCAGTGTGAGAGCGCATGGACTGAGCTCTGCGCATTCGTACATGAGAATTCAAGCAGCCATCTGTTGGCTGGCTTTCGACCTTCTGCAAGTGTTAAGCTTGATGTGTGGAAGAGGACGCTGGAAGGGTCTGTCATACGGGCAATTGACCTAGCAAAGCAGTTTCTGGTCAAGGATTTATGGAACTCCATTCTCGACGATGGGGAGGACGAACCTTTTCCTTGGGACCTATTCCAAGTGGTAGTCCGAAGACTTGCCGAGCCTCCTGGACAGGATGAGCTGCGGTCAGAAATTGAGGAGCCAAAATGTGAGTCTTTCTCCCTGGAAAGGATATCACTTCATTCCGGATCCAGCTGTCATTTCCAAGACTGATGAAGCCTCTGATGTACGCCTAGGGGCTAATATTGACAAAACTACGTGCATAAGATGGGTTGGCGAAACATATCTTGAAGCTAAAGCACCAGCAATGACATCTGCAATTGAGCAAAGCCAATTCATGAAAGAGTGGATGGATCTGTTGCCTGAGTCATGGAGGGATGATGCATCTGTAACTCATTTGACTGTTCGTTTACACAAGTTTGCAATATTCTCAAAGACATTATCGGTTCTTTTATTTTATTTTCTGTTTGTGTCTGAGCTTTTGATATTTTATTGCTTTAATTCTTTCACTCTTAGGTCTAGCTTGCTAACTCTCTTCTGTACAGGAGGGTTCTTACAGATATCAGAACCAGGCAATGATATACTTTATAAGCAATTCTGAGCGACAAAAAGAGAGAAAGAATGCATCAAACAGCAGTTCCAACACGTCGAGGAATTGGCATGAGCGGTTTAAAGCCCAAAGAAAACAGTAATAGCAATACGTATAATTCCCAACAATCAATACACAATTGCAAAAGATCACTTTGTCTGACGTACTCCTTTTAGAAGTTCAACCACACTTCTGACTGAGGTACAGATTCTGAGAACTAGCAGAAGGAGACACGCTGTTTTGAAAAAGATTAGCCACCAATAATAGAGAAATCTGCAACTCAGCATCTGGAGTTTCTTACTAGTTTAATGGGAATACCTATCTCCCGTCAAACAAGCGGAGATATGAAATAGGAACCCAATAAAATCGAATGCGGCTGGGCTCCTCTCACTTCTTTGCTACTCTATTAAGCTAAAGCCTGGTTTCACAATGGGAGATATCATGAGCCCGGGTGAGAGAAGGGATCCAATATACCAGATTTACTCTTGCGAAACACGCCCCGAAGCCTCTCATCAGTAAGTGATTTTATGAAAGGTCTAATCTATCATAGCCTCTCATTAAAGACTCCCTGGTTTCGCGTGAACTTTCGTTAAGTCCATGTGGTAAAACTGTAAGTTATAAAAAGGGCGTGCATTGGGGAGCCTAAAGCTGAAAAATGTTCTCAAGTGAGTCCAGCAAATGACCAGTAAATCCCTTCACCAACAATGGCAATGTTGTTCTAACAGCGTCGCAGGTCACAAAATTTGATAGTGTTCATATTGGCACTGAGTCATGTCTTTCAAATGATACGCCCTACGGCCAAAAGAAGTAAATCATCAAATGAAATAGCCTATTATCACCCATCTTGCCCAAGCTAGCGGCCTCCGACTCTGATTCAGATTCCCGAAGGCTGATATCGTGAATAAATACTACTCTAGATCTATAATTACCTACTTTATAGGTAATAGCATAATTATTAATAGACTATCTACCTTTTAGGTATAACCATACTGTATACTTCTGTTCCCCAAGTCGAAAACAGCCTTTCTCCACACTCAAGGTGATAAGTTACCTTGGTAATTGAATACTATAGCTGAGTCTACTATAGTATATTAGACTACCTAGGTAGTACATATAATACAGGAGTATAGATTATTTCGCTCCCGAAGTCGGTGCCCTAACTCCGAAAAACCCCTTGGGTTAATCTGGGGATGTAATATAGGGCGCAAAATATAGAAATTCTTGCTAATAAGACTGCAGCTGAGAGGTTTATATCATTTGTTATACTACTCTATGAATGTCCGTGCGTCATGCAGATGAACTGTTGAGGCTCAAAGACTAGTTTTCTATTGGTCCTTTTTTAATGCATAGTGTAATTATGGCCCGGGTACGCAACATCAACAATTTTTTCTTGAAATACATTCTTTAAAAGCATAAGCTTGAAATGTTCGCAGCCGTGAGGCAGACGCACTCCTTAACTGCAGACCGAGTGTCTGCTCAAATTCCTTTCCTATCCAATTGTTTTTCCAGCGCGCAGAAGATATACGGCCGGCCGATGCAGGCGAACCCTGCTATACTAAATTTAAGTCTAACTGTCAGCCTTGTCTTCCAGGTGGCGACATCTTGATTCACGCCGGTGAACCGACTAAATCAGGTTCCCTATCTGAGATTAACTCAACCCTGTGTTACCCTAGACTTGTTGAATCGTACAACCTCATCGACATAAAATCGTCATAGTAGCTGCTGTTCGAAACCATGAACTCATTCTTGATAGCTCCTTCTTATCTCGCCTGGACTGCAGCTGCCGGCAAGATATCCGTTGGCTGTGATCTATCTTCAGATCAGAACAAGTTTATCACAGTAAATGCCTGCATGATGGCAATATCAAGATATGCGGCGACCCTTGGACCCTGCAACACGGTAACTGGGTCTTTTAGTATTCTCGCAAAGCGAATATTTGGCATGGCATCGTCCCCGCTGATACAGATATTCTCATCACAAATTTGCCTTGCAGGGGACATCTGGATATGGATGTAAATTTCTCTTAAGTGAGCCGTGGAGGCTATAGAGAAAACCCCGCTTACATGTTCTCGGTCACATCCACGAGGCTGTCATCATGGCTATGACACAGTTTCACAGGGTTCAGAGAGGATATACTTGCTCTACACATTTCTATCCAATATGTGATTACCAGGTGGAGCATGACCTCAACACGTCAGTCATCGGAGGACAGCTGCAGGACGAGAAAACAAGGGAGACAATAATTGTCCGTATCTAGCAACATTGCTGGAACTGGCATCTCCCCTTGTACCGCCTAATCAAACAAAGAGGACATAAGGATCCCACACAAGTATATTCTTTTCCAGCTGGAACTCTGAACTCACACCAGCATTGTCGGATACTGCGCCATCCGAACCAGGGGTAACGAGGGTCTTGTACTTCGAGTTTAGGAACCTGCGCACACCAAGAGGGTACTAGTATGTACTGTCTCCAGGATGCGAGGACGGTATGATATGCTAATTTGCCCAATTCATCGCCCATAGTATAGAAGGAGGGCCCTCTTTTGATCAGCCTCTTTGTACGTGAGAATAACAGTACGATACTATCGTTTCGAATCTGGATATCGACGGTGCTCTATACTTTGAGCCTCTTCGCAGGGCTAGTCGTCTCAGCGTTTCTTAAGCCTGGCTGCAGTCATAGTCGTACGAGTCCCAGCCGAGCAGCCGAAATCGCCAATGGAGTGGTTCTAGGCGCACAACAGTATAACACCTACAATAACTGGGGCTTTCCGGGCAACGCACACGGGTTCCAATCGCTTCGATTCGCTTCCTATAGCCGAGTTCGAAATGATGGGACCTGACTCGGAGATGGTTTCATTATTGGTTTGAATTCTTGAGAGCTATCTATGTTAACTGCAACTGCCATCTCTTCTGAGTCTTCTCTCTTCTAATTAGTTTGGTGAGCTGTCAGCCTATAATTATAATGGTACGCAGTAGTATGTAACAAAGTCAAGGCGCGGAACTCGTTTTCGTTTCAGGGCCACAGCTAGCGCGCATGCAGCACGCGACACGATCACCAGTAGTTAAGTTACTATGTAATATGTCGCTCAAGGCCTGAGTTTCAATTGGTTACGCCATATTATATGTACCTATCTGAGGCTATTCATCAATAAAATAAAATCAACTCGCCGTAGATACCTATGTAGGTAGGCGTACCTAGGCCTATGATATGTAAATGCTAGGGATGTCGTCGCGCGCAATGGCGCCGCGCTACGCTTTTTTAAGGTGCGGGCCGTGCGGCTCTTTTCTCGGGTGCCCAGCTAGAAAGAATTGGGTGAGCCGCAGGGTGGGTACCATGGGTCAAATTCGCTAGTAGCTAACTATAGGCCAACCTTGTTCAACATGTTTAGCTAACTCCCATCCAGTTCGGAATCGATTGTGCATATGCATGCGCAATTGCAACCTAGCTAGGAGTTTCCCGAAATAATTTTGAACGTTTACGGAGCTACTTTGCAGTTGCCCGCGGAATATATATAAGAACCCTAGACAGGGCTTTATCTCTGTGACGCGTAAGGATTGCAATTGATTTAGACACCTAGGCCTTCAGCGCAGCTACAGAGCTGCTAGGGATGACCAGAACCCGGAAAGCTTCTTAGGTAATTTTAGCTTGACCATTCAAGTTGTCGCTTTGGGTTCGCAGCTGCTTGAAGGCCGCATAGCGGTGCCTCACTGCCAATTGAAAGTAATTAACATATGTATTATGATAGATGTGCTTAAACCCTATAGCTTGTGACCTGGCAAAGGATTTATCCGTAACAGCTACAACTTGAAGCTGTATGTAGCAAAAAGAACCAGCCTGTCATGTACCGGTAATGACGGAAAACGAAACGTTTCCGTTGATAAAGAACGCTAGCTGTTGCCTTCTGAAGTTGACAAATAATTACTACATAGCAGCTACTAGCTATGTAATAAGGGGAATACATTGTGTGATCTATCATAGCTACCCATTAGTAACAATCCGTACTAGTAATCTATCTAGATGGACTCACGAGTAGAATCATACCCATGTAGCCTCGGCAATTATTTCGTACGAATTGCGTTGATCGATGTATTCAAGTAGTATTTACCTATTATAATAATAATCTTGGCTGATACTGTACTAGTCTAGCGGTCAATTGTTTAATACATTACATCTTGCTCGTACTCGAGATTCGTAAAAAAGACTAGGTCTATTTAAAACATTAACCTAATAATGTTTTAACACGCGAGATCATCGGGTGAAATTCTGATCCTAGAAATAAGGACTCAATCCAATCTGACAAGAATTCCATGAATCTAATACCTTTCACGAGTATCCACCAAAAAGCTGGATCGTCAACACCAGGCGTATTTCTCATTAAACATCCATTCAACGTCACTGCTCAATCCCTGCTCAGCTCCGTTCCACCTCAGACTGGTGATGCTGCTCGCGTCTCTATGTGTGATGGTGATGTCGGGGTCCAGTATCCTAGCTGCTTGTTCCAACAACGGCGTGGGATTCCAGAATTGAACGTCCCTCATTTCCCATTCGTACGCTTCGAGTTGGGCGCGTTGAATCACTGCGGCTATAGCTTCCACTGTTGCCTTCTCTTCGGCAGGTGATTTGGGCTCGTCATACATCCACCGTAGTATGTACAGTGTCCTGGAATTTGGAGTTTCCCCGACAGTTCTCGCCCAAGTGCAGTACACATTCTGGCTATCGACACCAGCTCCCTTTACGTATGGCAACGTCTTGCTGAATAATACGTTCTGCTTCGCATAAAATTCTTCGCGAGCCCAATGCCAAACCATATGTTCGTAATTTGGGACGACCGCCACTTTAACTCCTGGACACTTTTCAGAAGTTACACGCAGAAGCTCTCGTTGCTTCCTGATAGTAATATCGCTGCACATGGATTTCTTGACGTCCTCTGTAGACATTGGCCTTGCGGCAGGCAGGCTCACCCGGGGTTTGGCTTCCTTCGGGCTCGTTGGTGAGAGGGTTATGTGGGATGATTTAAACGGTATCCACCCGAATCGAGCGTAGAACGTCTTACCGATGTCCGAGTACAGAACGG
The DNA here is from genome assembly GCA_002240705.1 of Elaphomyces granulatus. Lineage (NCBI taxonomy): Eukaryota > Fungi > Ascomycota > Eurotiomycetes > Eurotiales > Elaphomycetaceae > Elaphomyces > Elaphomyces granulatus. The sequence goes on along the minus strand of NPHW01007307.1, from coordinate 9,874 downwards.
AGAAGAGTGACTTCTTTCTGAGTTCATTCCCAGCCTGCCAGGTCTCAAGCTTCTTCCCCAATTCCTCCATCATTCTCCCCGCGTACCCTTTACCTCTGAATTCAGAGCGTACGTAGACTCCGCCTATGCCATGGCTTAAGACATCTTCGACTCTTCCATCGTATGCAAGAAATGCCCTCTTCTGAAGGCTCTCGCAAGCGCCAAGAATTACTCTGCAGCCAACTGGCTCATTGCGGTCCACCAGCACCCAGCACGTCAGACCACCGTTCTTTGTGAGATCCTGACTGAGAAGGTGTTTCTCTCGCTCCACATATAGCTCTCGACTAAGAGGGCCCTTCCACGCCGCGCTGTTCAGTCGAACACACTCGATATATTCCTCTGGGGTGGCGGGAACGAGAATGAGATCTGGTGAGGAAGCAGAAGGCAGAGTAACATTTGTAGAACCCATCCTAGCGATGTCGAGAGAAATTAGTTCGACCCTTGGAGTATAATTGTATCGTATATAGGACGGCGAGTGAATCACAATCCCTTTTTGCTTCTAAAACGATCAAAATTTCCAACATGTGTGCGCGCCATGCAAAGCTATTTGGGGATATTTTTGGATAGTATCGATGGAGTTACTCGAGAGGATCTTATAATTAAACTCGCACTTTTATGTGGCCATGTCTCACGAAACTCCATGCTTTTCCCAAAGAGCCTGTGACGGACGATGCTGTTTATCAGTGATCACAAGCCGATGGCAAGCGACAGGAAGCGCTTCTAACAGTGATTTTCCGCTGCTCATGAGACCTTAGAACGGACCATTACGTGACGACTAGACCTGAATAGGGTTCGTCTTCTCTTAACTATTATTAGTTTGCGTATCATACGTATGAGATGGTCACACCATGACCATGCACTAAAATGAAACTTGTAAAAAAAAGTTAATCGTTCGTCATAACTAGTATGATACTTACCTCAAGCTTCCAAGGTAAAGGATAACTAGACAAAAATACTGTACCTTTGTACGATACCCATACTAGGTAGGTACATACAAGTAGTTGCCGGGCAATTCCACGGCATCAAAATGGAGTCTGTTAACAATGATAGGCCACGAGAAAGTCAAGAACTCCAACAAAGCATCGCCTTCAGTCCTTCAGTGAGTTAGCGAAGAAAAATATAGGGGGAGGAAAGGCAGACCCTACCTTCTTGAAGGATTATACTAATAATTAATACCTTTCTTTCACATCCACATAGGTATGGACTATGGAGTTAGCCGTCACAGCACGGTATGCATCTTCCCCGCGCGGTCCGTTGATCACGTGATGACCGACGGTGCTCTTTGTCAATTTCAACGTCACAAGTTCGCGTACTCGACCTTTTATGGCGAGTCCTCGACAATGCACCACAGTCAGTGTTGGAATAATGACTGTGAAATAGATGGCCCTGTTCAAGAGTGATCAGAATCATCAGGCATCCTGAGTAAACCTAGACGGTTCCGGGCTCGCAGAATCCACCTTCAGGTTCACTTCAGATTGGGCTCCATCAAAGAGAAGAAAGGGCACTGAACTCACCCCTCTCCATGGTTCTTCAAGCTCGGAAGGAAGCCGGGTCAAGGGATCGGGGGCATAATGGAGGCTCTCATAGGGAGCCTCTATCCCTACCGGCGAGGCTGAAAGTCCAAAGAGGGCAACAACCTGAGCCCTGCCAGTGGAGAGAAGCCTCGACTCTTCCCGAGGTAGGTTACTCTTTATTAATGCCTACCCTATTATCTATCCTCACAGTTGGTGATCAATTGAGTTCTGGCTGCCTATCAACAATGCCTGCATGTTGCAAATAGCCCATCTCCGGCCGAGAGGTTTTGCCCTACTTTTACTTCACGCTGGGGATACATATAAACATGGGATTTTCCGTCACCTTGCCTTCATTCCAACAAGGAGCAGTGGGGTTCCAAAGCACTCTTACAATTTGTCTCTACCCAGTTTCCCTTTCTATCTCACTGCTCGTTCTCTTCCTTCAAATGGCGTTGACAATAATAACAAAGGGTTTCCGTGACGATATTTCCAACGCTGCACCTCTCAATACCGGTCCTACAGTTCCATTGGATGCCGAGTTCATTGATTTAACCGGGTGTGGTGATGAGCCTATAACTCCTCTGCAGGGCAGCCGATTGAATCTTGAATTACACCAATCAGTGCCACCACTGTATGCTGATGAGAGTTTGAATCGGATTTGGGATGAAATGTTCCTGCCTGAGTATCTCAGCCCTGGTCCCGAACAGAATAAGGGGGATTTCCCCCCTTACGGGTGGACAGAGACTCAAGACAACATCGATTTCTCTGCTCAAAATACTGTCCCGGTGTCTTCAGATTCAAACTCCACAGTCTCTTCCACCTCCCCATCTCCCGACGACACAGCTGCAAGTGAGGATATTAACCTTGGGAAAGTGTTGGAGGTTTTTCCGGACATAAGTTACGACTATGTTAACGAACTGTTTACCATCGAGAAAGAACGTCCCCAACCTCCGGATGTAGTGACCGACATCACCGAAAGGATAATCGAGGAAATCCTGCACCAACTTCCATATCCGAAACAGAAAGATTTGAAAAGGAAGAGGAATGCCTCGGAACCTGACGCTAACGAACCCCGGTGGGAAATTGGTCCTGACGATGCAAATGATCCTGTATATTCGCATCGAGCGTTAGTTTCCCTCCCTGCTTCTGATACTCTCGCGGCCATATTTCTAAATCCAGCCTGATGACAACGAGTAGTATCAAAATTCTCATGCATGAATTTCCTCTCGTCCCTGCCCAGCATATCCGATCTCTTGTTGAGAGTCAGAAAACTCTTTTTGCAGCCTATATGACTCTTAAAAAGTCCGAAGTCCTTTTCCAGACAGACGGTCGGGCACCCTATGAGCGGCTTAGAAAGCCAAGGCGATCCAGCACTGCACTGTTCCATTTGAAAAACCCAGCGACAGAGAGAGAACTCAAAGCTGCAATCAAAGCCGCCAGTAAGGAAATAGGTATGCTGTTCGCCAATCATCCAAGGATCCAGGTTGCTGAAAACGATTTGCAGACTCGGAAAGACAACGGAAGGAGGCCGATGACGCTGAAAGACGCAACGAGGAGGAACATGTAAAAATTGGAGCTGTTATTGAATGCCAATGCTGTTTCAGTGACACACCTACCAACAGAACGATTCCTTGCGAGGGAGATTCCATCCATTTCTTTTGCCACAGATGCATCAAACTCAATGCTGAATCTCAGATTGGCCTCATGAAGTATGAGATGAAGTGCTTGGACATTAGCGGTTGCAAGGCTTGCTTCAGCCGCGAGTCCCTTGTCGCAGCCATAGGATTGTCGGTGATGGCAAAGCTTGATTCTCTGCAACAACAAGATGAGATTGTGAAAGCGGGCCTCGATGGTCTCGAAGATTGCCCTTTTTGCGAATTCAAAGCCATCTGCCCACCCCCAGAGGAGGATCGTGAATTCCGCTGTCTAAACCCCGACTGCGAAAAGGTCAGCTGCCGCTTGTGTAAGCAAGAAACGCATATCCCAAAATCTTGCAAAGAAGCCCAGAAGGAAGCCGGGGTACCAGAACGTCATCTGGTCGAAGAGGCCATGACTGAAGCTCTCGTCCGGACTTGTCCTAGGTGTAAAGTCAAGATCGTCAAAGAGTCGGGGTGCAACAAGCTGATTTGCAGCAAGTGCCGCTGTTCCATGTGCTATATCTGCCAACAAGACATTACTAACGTAGGATATGAGCACTTCAAAGAAGGCTCTGGAGGATGCCAGGTCTATGACCGAGGAGTAGACCGTCAGCAGGAAGAAATTAACCATGCCCAGCAGATTGCAATCCAGAAGATCACGACCGAGAATCCGCACCTGAATCAAGAGGAACTTCGCGTCAAGCTTCCAAATGATAGCAAAAATGGGCGAAATCAAAAGGAAGCTAGACGGCCACCGCATCAGGTTAACTTTCCTCGGCGACGTAATATTCATAATATTCGCAATCCTCTACCTCCAATGGCACCAAATCCGGAACCTTATCAAAATCCTGTGCCGGTCAGACCGCCTCCCCTTTACCCTGAGTTTCAAGTTCCTGTGCGTTCGGAGTACCCCAACTTTGTTCCACTTTCAAATGTCTTTGCTCCTCAAATAGAGCTTACCCCACAAGTCCTAGAGACTGCACACCATCCTTTGTTAATACGTCCGAATGTTACAAACCCTGCTTACTTCCCGGAGCCAGAAGCACAGGTCGCGAACCATGACTTTCACAATTATCTTCTCCATCACCATGGTCATCAGCATCTACCTCATACTCATCTTTTCCAGCCTCCTGTCCATACCAACCTCCACAACCAGAATGTTTTCGAAGCTTCTCGGGTCCCTCCGAGGCATTATATGATGAATTATCTAGATGACTTTCACGCATAAACGATAATAGGGAGAATCTGACCAGTTTTGGCTTACCGGAATCTTTCTTGTTTGTTTTGCGACTATTGGTTTCCTTTTTTTGTTTGCTTCTGGAAAGCCGTTCAAACGAATAGCCCTTGAGACCTTGAGCTTGAATGCTTCAAAAATTAAGAAAAGTGCAGAGCCGAAAGATTTACCTTGATGACAAAATCGCTTTGAATATATGGGACCGTACATTCTCTCGTCGGTCATACTAGCTTCCGCCATTTGCTTTCAATACTACATTGCTAGTCCGGGTTAGCGAGCATGTCGTCACAACTTTTTTTTCACCCACATGCAATATTCAGTCTTTGGTGGACTTGATACCCCTCCTTTTCTGGCTTTATTTAATTTTTATTTATTTCGGCATCTTTTATATTCCTTTTATTTCTTCATATTTATCATCTCGCTCATTCCCTTCGCATTACATGTAGTTTCTAATCGTCTCCCTTTTATCTTTTGTTCTTCTTTCCCCCTCTACTGGGTAATAATCCTTTGGGGGGCATTAAAGGAATTTTGCTTGACCTTTGTAACGGTCCCACTTGTCTATTATATAACAGCGAAATTCCTCGTGATTTAGGTTGAAATATAGAACCAATTAGTTGAGACCACTTTGACCAGCAATTGTTGAGTGAGGAGGGACCGGGGGGGGGGACGAATTCAAATTCAGTCGGGGGTGTAAAGTAATTGTTAATTGTTATCATTACGCCACCCTTGGGAGGTTTCATCTATGACATGACCGCGGTGAATGAATTGACCATTTCTACTCCGGCTTAATCCAATTCGATCTTCCAAGAAAAGAACGGTTTGAAGAATGGGCAGGTGATGGAGAAAGGCTTCCCAACTTCCTCTCTATTTCTATATCCATTTTGCTTGAAATGTTACTACTTGATACCGCAGTAGGAAATGATTCAGGCTGCAGCGCAATGAGTTGCGAGGAGGAACCCAACTGTGCAAGTAGGTAAGCATTTATCACGAGCCAGGTGGGTTTTCGAATTTCTGCCGTGCTTCCTCAACCCATACTTCAAAACGGAGCTCTCCAGCCTCAACCCGTCTGACAGGCACTGTCTTGGCCTTTTCACTGGGGATCCTTGGGCTCGGCTGTTGCTGCTGTTGTTTACCGTCCTTCGCCTTGGAGAGGGAGGATGGGGCTGAGCGTGATTGCAGATTGACCCGTCCGGGGTCGGCAATGATCCAGTTCGCTTCTGCCTTGGTTGTTCCCGCAGGGGGCAGGGCGTCTTCCCGCACTTCGATACACACTGTGAAACCAAACTCGTCATCTGCGGGAAGGGGAGCAAGACGCTCACAGGCAGAGGTTAGCCTGGACAAACAAGCACGAAACTGAGCCTCCATATCAACCGCAGATAAGGCTGTAGCCAGTCCTCGTTCCTCAAAAGTCGTACATAGGTCTTCCTCTGCCACCCTCGGGAACTCAGACAGGTCGAAGGCAAATCGTTCCATGGGCTGGTTCGAAGAGATAGAAGTAACGATGACATAGGCTGCTGCAACTGTCCCCTTTAATATCTCTGTTTCCACTGCCGCGACGACATCACGTATGTATTCGCACACTTTCGGATGGCGGGATTGTCGGAGAGGGAAGTCATATGCCCGAACGGGGAGGAATGTGACTCGGGGATAGACCGAGCGGAGATATATAATTTGGTGTATGGCAACTGTGAGGAATTTAGTAAACGAGGCTGCCAATTCCGCCTGAGTGTCGGGTAAGGGCATTGTGGTTTCAAAGGTGTTCAAGTTGATGGTTGTATGATCGATCAGTTATGCACTGCGACTTGTACACAATAATATTATGCGGCGGATGATCAAGAAACTGTCTTCCACCTATAATAGAGTGGTAGGTAGTAGCCACTCATTGATCTCGAGTCTTGAATATCTCCAGTGTCCTCTTTAAGGAAGAAAATGAGAATCGATTGAAAAATGAAGCCCTGCTATACATAGTTAACGTTTCACATGCAGGGGCTCTTAACGATGGCGAATGAAGTCATGTGAACCGACTGACTCCAACGGGAAAAAAAAAACAAAGGGAAAGACAATAAAATAGATACTTGGTACTGTAAAAAAAGGCGAAAATATGGGTCCCAATTTGAAGCTTTTAAGGTTATATGAAACGGCGAATGATTAGGCGACCTATCATTGATATGATACATACTTATCATAGCGGACCCCGCGGTTCATTTGGCAACTTTTAGCGACCTCAATTTGACATGCATACCCGAGCCGAGCTACTATTAATAATAATAATTCCCCACCCTACTAAGGTATGTACATGACTAGTGCCCCATGGCTTGTATGTCGTACATACATATTTGACCTTCTCAACATCGTATTTCTCCAAGGCATGCTGCATCCACTGTTTCGATGGAGCAGGATAACTTTGATTCGTGAATCAAGGTCTGCAGTGAAATTGTAATGAACTGACGCGCTCCTAAGCTTAAGGTCCCCAGCTACTCTCCTCTGATCATATATTACACCGTCTTTGGTCTGACTCCAAATAGCTCAGGTATTGCGCCTCAGAATCGGGGGAGTTCATAATAAGTCCAAGTTAGAATGAAAACGAGGCCCGCTTGAAGGGTAAACACTAAAAGACAAAATGCCTACAGTGCTCCTAGGATCTTCTTGTTCAGGGTTTCGCAAAAGTTGATCTAGATCCTCCTTTATTGGTGGAGACATACCTGGCGGTTAGCAGAAAAGCAGATAAGGAGGAAGGAGCATTCTCATATCATAGCTACATATGCGTTATGGTGCTGTTACCTCAGCGAGGAAGCTGAGTTTTGACGTCTTAATAATATCTTTCTCGCAGAAGCTTCGGGAAACACTTTCATTCGAATTAAATATCCATGAATAAAAATGAAAATTTACGTATCAGCTTGAGGGCAGCAATAATAACTACCTTCTTGGACCTCTCAAGTTTCAACATATGTAGCAGTTCTAGGATGTTCTCTGCCAACTCACTTTCACCCAGCTGAGGGGATTCAGGGATTCAGGGGGATACTAGGTAGCTGTAGTATCGATAAGCCGACAGCGAAGACTACTCCAGTCGTCATCTCATGCAATATCCGGCCACCAAATGAATTTAGTCGGTATCGTTTCCCCTATTCTTATCAATACTACATACTATCCGCGGGAAAGATATTCCCGCGGATACCACTACTACGTATACTAATACTGCTGCTACTACTAATCGCGTCCTGATCGAAGCTGGCCTCTATCACTGAAGTTGGTAGTTGACGCATCCTAGAATTATCATGTCGAGAAGTTAAAACTAACTTCTAAGATATTCAGTTCTGTCATCCGCAGAAATGACGTTTGATGACGAGTCAGAAATCGACGAACTGTGCCTTTCAACTTGACTTCGGTGTTATTTATTTCTCCTAAGCTCCTCATCGACACCGCCGTCGTCTGATCGACATTAAATCGAAACTGACGTCCATCGCTGAAATTGGCAATTCCCAAGTCCCTCTCTATTTCTAGATGATTGTCTATTTTGCTTAAAAACATTACTAACTAATACTAAAATCCCATGTATTCAAAACGATTCTGGCATCGATCAAGGTTCATGAATCCCCTGGCTCTGCATCTTTTCTTGGCTCTTGAAGTATATATTCAAGCCCAAGGTCTCGGGGCTGTTGTTATCATTTGGAGCTGAACGCGGAGTTAGTCTTGATTCAGGTGAGGGTTTCTGGCCGTGATATTCTGGGTTGTACTCTGCTCGGCCTGCTTATTTTTTTATTTTTTTTTATTTTTTCAGTACCTAGGCTCCTCTAGCTTGCATTTACCTCCGAAGTGCCCATACCCTTGCTTGGAAATGTCTTGTCGGCAGATATAGCATATAGACCAGCCACAATTGCTGCAATTCAGCTTGTTGCATCCAGAATCTTTGACGATCTTGACTTTACAGCTGGGGCAAGTCCGGACGAGAGCTTCAGTCATGGCCTCTTCGACCAGATGACGTTTTACCCTGGCTTCCTTCTGGACCTCTTCGCAAGATTTTGGGATATGCGTTTCTTTCTTACACAAGCGGCAGCTGACCTTTTTGCAGTCGGGGGCTAGACAGCGGAATTCGCGATATTCCTCTGGGGGTGGGCAGATGGCTTTGAATTCGCAAAAAGGGCAATCTTCGAGACCATCGAGGCCCGCTTTCACAATCTCATCTTGTTGTTGTAGAGAATCAAGCTTTGCCATCATCGACAATCCTATGGCTGCGATAAGGAACTCGCGGCTGAAGCAAGCCTTGCAACCGCCAATGTCCAAGCACTTCATCTCATACTTCATGAGGCCAATCTGAGATTCCGCGTTGAGTTTGATGCATCTGTGGCAAAAGAAATGGATGGAATCTCCCTCGCAAGGAATAGTTCTGTTGATAGGCGTGTCGCTAAAACAACATTCGCATTCAATAACAGCATGTTCCTCCTCGTTGCACCTTTCAGCTTCATCGGCCTTCGCCCGTTGTCTTTTTGACTCTGTAAATCGTTTCAGCAATCTGTATCTTTGGACGATTTGGGAAAGAGCACTTACTGGTAGCTTTGATTATAGATAAGAATTTGTCACGAGTCTGGGGGTTTTTCGAATTTTCGCTGTGCTTCCTCAACCTTAACACGTTCGATAAGGACCGTCTTAACATTTTCATTAGAGATCCCTGAACTCGGTTGTTGCCGCCGTTGCTGTTTACTATCCTTCGCCTTCGAGAGAGAGGATGGCAGCATGCTGGACGTCGTCCCTCAATAATCGTACATGTTTTCCTCTGCCACCCTGAAGAACTCAGACAGATTGAAGGTAATCAATGATATAGGCTGCTGCAACTGTCCCCTTAATATTGTTGGTATCTTTCAAGGACATGGAAATATAGGAGGCTTGTCTGCATTTTATAATAGACAAACCCTATGCTAACTAAAGGCTAAACCTAACTAAAAGGGTAGTATTCCTGTCATCCTATCATCAGATTCGGGTTTTCCCAGTGAAGGAATATTCCATAATAATACACGTCAAGCAAAGGAATTGATAATGAACAGAGATGTGGTCGGTAATGCCCCAGCTTCTCCAGCCTCAGGAGGCATTGTCCTGTTTCCTACCAAGACCCCGCGGCAGGGGTGTGCCGTTACATGTAACGGACCCGTCTTAGAAACACTTTCATTTCATTTTCCTTACAGGGCCTAGTAGCTAGCCTATTTAGCAACACGCTAAATGATCCCAGCAGGCTCGCAAACATGCGCTAACAGGCGCTAACAACTAGCGGTAAATGTAGTCAATCGGTTTTCAAGTATTTTACGTCCTATCCTCTCATGTAAGTTTTCGTAAGTTACTGATGGCACACCCCTGCCCCTGTGGCAACTTTTATAGCGGACCACATGAGTCACGTGATGGATACTCTATCAATATGAGGGAAATTTTGTCTGTATGTACCAGACTTGCTAACAAGCAAG
>NPHW01007280.1:0-12641 GCA_002240705.1 Elaphomyces granulatus | reverse complement strand
CCTTTTCCTCGTTGCAGGGCACACCTCAAACCCTACAGGTAGCACTTTCCCTACTAACTATTGTAGAGTAGCTTTTTTAGTACCTTTTACAATTAATTTGCGCTATTCGCCGAGTTAGTAGATGGTGTGGCTGAGAAGTTCAAGAGAATATACTAGTATTCTCTTCATGTGGCGGCGAATTATGGAGACACACTCGAAAAAGGTGCATATTGTGCGCAGCAAAGGGAGGCAAAAGTGAAACGATTCAGATTTTACTTCTGAATGGTACTACTCGATTGACTATTCTGGCTCAACCCCTCTCGCGTATGCTGCTGAGGCCGGGAAAGCTGAAGTCGTCAGTATTCTCCTTCAAGCGAAGGCTAACCCAGTTTTGACAGACTTTATGGGTCGTACTCCTCTCTCGCGAGCGACTGACTATGGAAAAAACGATGTGGTGCTTAAGTCGCCAGTATTCACAGGCTTCTCTTCTAAACAAATCCTGGATTATGCACCGGTGCAACCGACTTGAAGTACTAAGCACTGTGTAAAAGGAATAACTATATGTAATCGTCGGTTCGCCTTCGATGGCGCTTTCGCTTGATTATGCAAATAATAAGCTCCAATTTCAACCGGGATACGAGAACATCAAACCTCGCACTTTCCCCTCAACATTAAAATCCGAAAATTGAAACAATAGTAGAATAGCTTTCTGCGATTAATTTTCACTGTTTAGCGAGTGGGTAGATTGTGTGGTTGAGAAGTTGTTTCGAGCTGAAAATTGCATACCCTCTTATAGCCCTAAGAATAAGCATTCTTGGAAGTTTCTACTAAAACTGGTCCGAGGCAGTGAGTCTCCAACTCAGGACTGGCCGAAGAAAATATTTAGCCCTGTGGCTGGCATGCGGGCGATGCACGACGGCGCCATTAACGAAGGTTTCATTGGCCAGGACGCCTAATTAGGTATGTTGATTGCTGCAGGGTTACTGGGATGTTGGTTGCAACGCCCGATTTCAGTCCAATCTCAACATACAGTGTGACGTTGGCATGTTGTAGCCTTTCAAAGCAGGGTTATTTTATTTTAAAATGTCGGCTGGTGTTCTGGTTATTCAAGATTTGCAAGAAGAGCATCTTATCTCCATACAGATCTGTCATGCCGCTGTTTGGAATATCAACGACGAAATTCAAAGGACGACTAAAGCTTCGGGAAAAGAAAGATGGAGGCCGAGTTTCTCAACCTTGCATCAATTCCAATTCTGTCACTCATTCCACCTCAGCAGAGCAACCTAGCGCGGGGGGAAACCACGCAGAAGATTCGAGTCATACACAGGCGCATGCTTCCCTTCCTTCACCCCTGAAAATTCGTTCAGAAAAGGATCTCTGGGCCGTTGCGTTTGCTAGACTGCAGGAAAGGGATCGGGAGCTGACGGAGGATTTTGAATATATTATGCGGATAGAAAGTAGCACTCACGGAACGGGTGATTTTGACAGCAAATCTACACCGAGCCTGATGGAAGACTTAGTATCTCGAAAGCTAGCCTTGCTGAATGGAGCACAGTGGAGGTTCAGACTTGGAAATAAGTCAATCGTCTTAAGAGATAAAGTCGATAGCATTGTGAAAATCGTCATGACAGCGAAAGACATTATTTTGTCCCTGGGCCAAGCTGTAGATCCTATCCAGGTTGGCTTACCATTAGGAGGGGTGTGTTTTTTACTTCAAGTGAGCCTCTATGCCACGGATGCTGTATTTATCTTTAAAACTGATATGTATGTAATGCATACAGCTGCTCGGAGTTGAAAACGAACAACGTTCTGCTATTCTTGACGGACTGACGGAGATTTCATCGATTATCCGTCAATACGTCGTAGTCGAGCAAGTATACTTGAATGAAATGGGAATCCCCATGAACGACAACCTTAAGAATGTGATTGTTGATCTCTACGTCCTATTGCTCGAGTATCAAATGAGGGCCTTGAGACATTTTCATAGAAATTCACTCTCCCGCTTTGGGAGGAATATATTCAAGACTGATGACTGGAAGGACATGACTGAGAAAGCAAAAAACCAAGATATCACTTGTCGGCGTCTAATGGATCTCACCGATGCAAGTGGTTTAATGAAAGTTCATGCGAAGCTTGATGATCATATGAGGAAAGTTAGTGATTGGATTGAAAACTCAAGAAATTGGTACAAGGAAAGCTTGGAGATTGATTGTTTTAGTTGCTTTAGTGTTCATGATTACGAGCTCATGAAGGAGAATATCGCTGACCGTGTTCCCGGTACCTGCGAGTGGTTTTTGAATCATCCCGGATATCTTAGCTGGCTAAAAGTACAGCAAACTAAACTACTCTGGGTCTCAGCTGACCCCGGTTGTGGCAAATCAGTTCTCGCAAAGACGTTGGTTGATGAGCAGCTCTTGAGTTTGAACTCAAGTCCAGCTGACAATGTTTGTTACTTTTTTTTCAGGCATGACGACGAAAAAGCCAGGCTTCCGACGACTGCCATCGCCACATTTATACATCAACTTTTCACCCAGAACCCTTCGCTTCTCAGGTATGCGATCCCTTTTTTCAAACGCCATAAATTAAATCTACGGACGTTATTGCGCGACCAATGGCGTATATTCTTATCGGCTACCGCGGATCCCAATGCTGGCAGGACTGTATGCGTCATTGACGCTTTGGATGAATGTTCCGAAGACCTGCGAGGTCCCTTTATACGATTGTTACGCGATATATCTTCTGATCCAGAGACTTATCCCAATTTAAAATTCCTCATTACCTGCCAGCCTGGGTTGCGTCTGAGCGATAAGTCTTTTGGCAATGGCATCAGCACGGAACTGCGGCTAATGGGCGAAAACCCTACAGAGAAAGAGGATATCAGTCTTGAAATCAAAGTATTCATTAAGACGAAGATTGAATCCTTCTGTCGATTTCGTGAAGAGTCTGGTATCAAAGACGATGCTCACGAATTGATTGGCTCCAAGATAGCGTCAATCGAGAATCGTACTTATTTGTGGGTGTCTCTCATTTTTTCCGAGCTCGAGGAAAATCCAGGCCTCGGGATATTCAGCTTACAGCAAAAGCTCGATCGTATTCCCCCCACTATCGATGCTGCATACGAAAGGATTCTCGCAAGGAGCAAGGATAACAACAAGACCAAGAAAATTCTCCAGATTGTGGTAGCTGCTTCAAGGTCGCTAACCTTAACGGAGATGAATGTGGCTTTGGCATTAAGTGACATTACAAACTCCGACGACTTCTTTACTGAACCCGAAATAACATTTCAGGCTACTTTGCAAGCCTGCTGTGGATCGTTTCTTGACTTTAAGCAGTCGCGTGTTTATTTGATTCATCAGTCTGCGAAGAAATTCCTGTTGAGTGGCGCTTCGTCGATTGGTGTTATTTGTCCACCACCGTGGAAGCGCTCTCTAGATTTGGGAGAGTCGAATCATCTGCTTGCTAGTGTTTGCATTTCCTTTCTCTTGTTTTCAAAATTTGAAGGAGACCTTAATATGAATCCCGAGAAATGGTTATTGCAAGGGACTGGGAAGGATGCTTTTTTCGCATATGCTGCAAAATACTGGCCCCGCCATTTGAAAGATGTTGGTGCTAAAACGACTGAAGCTTTGTTAGAAAGATCGATGATGCTCTGCAGAGCCGGCTCCGAGAAATGTGTGAAGTGGCTTCTAATTTACCTCCTTGAGCATAATATAGACCTTGGTGTTCAAGATTTTGAGCTCGACCTGGAGGTGGCCACTATTATTGGAGTCAAAAGCCTTGTTGAGAAGTATCTTCGTGGAACTGTGGACTCTCTAAGTATCCTTCAGGCGGTCAGACCAGCGGAGTACACACGGCAATTTGAAGTGATTGATATGCTGCTCCAACAATGCCCAGATCCTACTTGCAGAACATCTAGGGACGATACATACTTGGCTTGTGCAATAACCTACGGACAGGCAAGCCTGGTCAAATTACTTCTCGATAAAGGCGCCGACCCGAATGAGAAGATGGTTGGACGAGTGGCCCTTTCTCAAGCTGCGACTTGCGGATATCCAGACGTGGTAGAAATTCTTCTCGACTATGGCGCTCGCCTTGAAGAACAAACTCGATCTAGCGGTCGTACAGCCCTATCATTTGCCGCAGAAGCTCCATATTCTAGAAGACACGATTATCCTAGTCCTCACTGCGTGTCACGTCGTAACTATGTCCGGGTTGTTGGGACCTTGCTGAATAAAGGGGCAAATGTTCTGTCGAAAGACCTCTCTGGATGCTCGCCACTATATTTCGCGGTTTGTCAACGGCAGTACGATATCGTACAGTTGATACTGGAAAGGGTTAATGATATCAATTCTGAAGTCACTCGGGTGGGGTCTGCTCTTCATATCGCCGCTGAATATGGAGACGCTTCAATAGTTGCTTTGCTTTTAAGATATGGGGCTTGTATCAATTCAGTGAGCTATTCAATGAGAACTCCTCTCTCTTACGCGGCAGAAAATGGAAAGGATGATGTGTTGAAGCTTCTACTTGAAAATGGAGCTCATTCAGAGCTTGTAGATCGCTCCGGTTTAAGTCCGCTTGCTTTTGCTGCGGATGCGGGAAACGAAGAAGCCGTCAGGATCCTTCTACAAGCGGGCGCAAACCCGGTTTCTGCGGACATCTTTGGCCGGACTCCTCTCTCCATGGCGACTAAGCGGGGGAGGAGTGTTGTTGTGGACATGCTGCTTAAGGCTTCGAGTGATTTGAACGATGTAGAGACTCATGGGGAAAGTGATGGAACCGACTTAAAAGAAACTCCTGAAGCATCAGACAGCGGTTGTTTAAATGCTGTGCTTCTTTCAGCGGGCTCAGAATAAATGGTATGGCAAAATAAGATATCTATTTGATTATATTATTACTTACTGTCTGACAACATGTTTTTCCTACGAAGATCTCGCGTGACTTGCGTTCTGGTTAATTTTACTGCTAGCTTTGTAGGATGTTTAGAGAAGAAAATCTACTTGGAATTTATCGTTCAGATTCCTTAAAATGAAGCGAATAGAGATCTTAGACTTTATTTGGACACCTAGTCGTCGAATTTTAAAAAGCTATACGAATGGGGTTGCATTGAGAAGTATACAGACCAGATTGAACATGCGACTTGTCCTCGCAAACGCCTAATAAGGGTTAGTGTATCATACATACTACAGGGGCTGTCGTCGATGTGCGTATACTAAAATCAAAACCGCCAATGATAGACCACTCATATGCACCCCTAGGCGCTAACTAAGGCACCTAGGTATCTTCCGCGGACTCTATAAAATAATGGTGTTCAGTTACCACACAGTGGCACAGGCAAGGGTGAATGCTTGCCCGATGAGGATCTGAAGATAAATAAAAAATGAATCAAGTATGATTACATCACTGTGTGAACCCCTTTATCTTGACTGCGCCGTGTGTGATCACGTGCTATCATATTGTTCCTCATTATTGGATTTGATAAATATATTAATATATAGTCATCGGGTGTTCAGAGACTGTATGACGGAAATGCATCGCGGAGAGTTGCTCTTGCCCATTTTGTTCTGTTTTGAAAAATGGAAGGAACAGGGAGTGATAATATACTGTTTGTACCTTCCTCAGAAAATCCGACTGTGAGGCTCCCCAGATCTCAATTTACTAGAGTACCTAGGTGGGTGGGCATTTTTTGCAGAGACACGGACTCTGATCTCTCTTTACCTTCTCGTTTCCGAGCTTTTTAATCATATTCTGCGTTCTGTTTGGACGTTTCTATCCGATATCATGTTCAACTCAGTCGGATTTGTTGGTCTGCTCGAAGCCTTTTTAGTCATTTCACAAGATACTAGCACTTCGACAACAGCGCAATTTGCTGTTCCTACGAGTGGAGAGGAATTGATTTCCAACATCGAAGATCCAATTGCTATCAATGCTCAGACAGTCTGCCCCGGCTACATTGCAACGGACACTCAAAACGAGGAGCATGGTTTTAAGGCTTCTTTGAAGCTCGCCGGTGTTGCCTGCAATGTATATGGAACGGACGTGGAATACCTCAATCTGACTGTTCAGTACCAATCCGTGGATCGGCTTAATGTCAATATTGTTCCAACCTATTTGGACGCTTCAAATATATCGTGGTACCTGCTTTCAGAGTCATTGGTGCCTAAGCCAGCTACTGAAGAGGAAGGGTTTCCGGAGACTGACCTAATGTTGAGTTGGTCGAATGAGCCGTCATTTGGGTTCAAGGTTATCCGAAAGGCCACTGGCGATATTGTTTTCGATACAGAAGGAACTATCCTTGTCTTCGAGGATCAATTCATAGAACTTGTGAGTGCATTGCCGGAAAACTATAATCTATACGGTCTTGGAGAGCGCATACATGGACTACGACTGGGAAACAATTTTACGGCAACGATCTATGCGGCTGATGCTGCTACTCCAATTGATAGGTAAGTGTTGAAGTCAATTTTGCAATGCGAAATACATGGCTAGTATCAGGAGCTGACAACTTGAAATGTTTAGGAATATATATGGGGTCCATCCTTTCTACCTGGACACACGATATTACGAAGTGGATTCTAGTGGGGTAGTCAAGCTGAAGACGGACAACGAAACTGATCGGTCAAAGGAGTATTTATCTGCATCCCATGGTGTCTTTCTCAGAAATGCTCATGGGCAAGAAGTTCTGCTTCGCACCCACAACATCACATGGCGAACAATTGGTGGCAGCATTGACTTGTATTTCTACTCAGGTCCAACACAGCAGGAAGTTACTAAGAGCTATCAAATAAGCACTGTGGGCTTACCAGCAATGCAACAATATTTCACACTGGGATATCACCAATGCCGTTGGGGTTATAGCAATTGGTCACAACTCGCGGAAGTGGTGGCTAACTTCGAAAGATTTGAGATACCCCTAGAGAATATCTGGTACGCTATTTCAATAATGCATCATCAGGTCTAGCTAACCACATGTAGGAGTGATATTGACTATATGAAACTGTACCGTGATTTTGAAAATGATCCTGTTAGGTTTTCGTACTCTGAAGGTGGGAAATTTCTTGACAAGATTCATCAAAGCGGCCGTCATTGGATTCCAATTGTTGATGCTGCAATATGGGACTCCAACCCTGAAAATGTATCGGACGTGTACGTGTGATTTCTCCGTCTACAATGAACATGTTCCGTCATGAATATTAACCATTCTTACTAGTTACCCTACCCACGAAAGAGGGTCAGCAGAAGATGTATGGCTGAAAGATTCCAACGGTAGTATCTATGTCGGAGATGTTTGGCCAGGTTACTCCGTTTTTCCAGACTGGCATCACCCAAAGGCTAAGGACTTTTGGACCAACGAACTGCTGCTATGGTACCAAAAGGTGCCATATGATGGCATTTGGCTCGACATGAACGAAGCCTCATCATTTTGTGTTGGCAGCTGCAGAGCCCATAATCTTTCATTGGGACCTGTCCATCCTCCATTCGCCCTGCCTGGACCTGTCGATGAATACCCGGAAGGGTTCGAAATAACAAACTCCACAAAGGCAACATTGTCTTCACGGGCTGAACCGAGTGCGTCAGAGACACCAACGCCCGGTTTTTTAAGGACAAAACCTACTCCTGGGATACGCAATGTCAACTACCCTCCCTACGTTATCAACCACGTACAGCGTGGTCATGATCTCGCTGTTAAGGCCATCTCTCCTAACGCCACTCATGCTGATGGCGTACTGGAGTACGATGTGCATAACCTCTGGGGTTACCAGGAAACAGAAGCTACTTACCATGCTCTGTTGAACGTCTTTCCTGGAAAGAGGCCGTTTATCATCACGCGTTCCACTTTCGCGGGCAGTGGTCAATGGGCTGGGCATTGGGGCGGAGACAACGTATCGAAATGGGCGAACATGTATTTTTCCATTTCGCACGCGCTATCCTTCTCTCTTTTCGGCATTCCAATGTTCGGAGTGGATACTTGCGGCTTCTATGGAAATTCTGATATGGAGCTCTGTAGTCGTTGGATGCAGCTTTCTGCCTTCTTTCCTTTTTATCGCAATCACAACGTATTGGCGGCCAACCCCCAGGAACCGTATGTTTGGGCTTCAGTCATCGACTCTTCAAAGACGGCAATGAAAATTCGCTATGCCCTTCTACCTTATTTATATACACTCTTTTACCTCGCCCACACTACCGGATCGACCGTCATGCGTGCTCTATCGTGGGAATTCCCCAATGATCCATCCCTGGCTTCGATTGACACTCAGTTCCTGTTGGGTCCTTCGCTCATGGTTGTTCCTGTGCTGGAGCCACAGATGGATACTGTAAAGGGTATCTTTCCTGGGGTCGGGACGGGAGAAAATTGGTATGACTGGTATACCCAGGAGGTATTTGATGCTCAGCCTGGCGTCAACACCACTATTGCCGCCCCTTTGGGGCACATTCCTGTGTTTGTCCGTGGTGGAAGCGTTCTGCCTATGCAACAACCGGCGCAAGTAACTCGCGATGTGCGGAATAGCCCTTGGTCATTGCTAGTCACCCTTTCTAATGACAAAACGGCCGCAGGCCAGTTGTATGTAGACGACGGTGAGAGTTTAATTCCCAGCGCAACGCTCTATATTGACTTTGCGGCGTCTGGATCGAATCTTTTTGCAACGAGCCGTGGATCTTGGAAGGACCATAACCCACTTGCGAATGTAACAGTCCTTGGTGTTTCTTCAGCGCCTTCTTCCATCACCTTTAAGGACAAGAGAGTCCCGGCAGACTCTATTTTCTACAATTCGAGCACCCAAGTTTTGGTCGTTTCCAAGTTGCAGAATTTTACTCAAGAGGGGGCTTGGAGTGAAAGCTGGATTTTGAAATGGTGAAAAATTTTTCCAAGCAGTGTCTCTGTATGTGTTTGCGTGAGGCTGCATAGACTGTATTATATTTATGGAATGTATGTTTACCATGAAAATAAACTCTTTTCCTTTTCATAGATTCTTCACAAAAATTAAGCATATTACTTTAATACAAGATAGGACGAGAGTCAAATTGGCTCAAAGCCCTGGATATATAAACGAGAAATATCCACCAAACTCGGTCCCCGGGCGGATAGACGCTCCTCATGTGGTCTGTTATGCTGCCCCCAGAATGGTGGTGGTATATGCAGCCTAGATGTCAAGGCCATGTTGTGAAGCACCGTTAAGTTGTAACTTCATCTCCAGGAATCATTGATTGTCGCCGTCGAAACTCCGCAGTCCGTTGGCACTGTCAACGATTGATTCGGATCACTTTCCCAAACGATACTTCCATCTGCGTGTTGATTAATGTACTTGTACTGAAAACTCGTTCCGGATGCGATAGAGACTGAGCCGAACCACACCGGGTTGGAGCTCGTGTAAGCGGCGGGGCTCAAAGTGACGCCGTTGTTGATGTTCCAGTTGCCTAGGGCGGGGATTGATCCGACTACGTGGATGGTGTCGCCAAGGTTGGTGGTGGCGAGTACTGTAAAGGTCACGGTTACTGCGGAGGGGGTCGTGCATGGGGGTCTTGTGGTTGTCGCTGGTGGTGTGCCAGGCCAAACTGTGTTGGTGGCCGTGCTGTAGGGACCTGTTGCGGATGTGGCGACACATACAGAAGGCGTGCTGTTTAGTGACGAATCAATCCAAGATGCTGGGACGACGGAGCTTCTGCGGGCAGCGGCAGTTAGAAGCGCAGCGTAGGACCAGGTGAGGGCTGATGCAGAGAGCGGAGTGCCGTCTAAGCGCGAGAATTGTTCGGTAAGAGATCCATCGTTTGGGGTGTATTTTGCCTGTGTAGGATTAATAAAATTGGTAAGTCAGTGAAAGAGAAAGAGATAAATCAAGGGTTGGCAACGGGCCGCTGAACTTACGACCATGTTCATGTACCCATCGGCGTAATTTTTGACGGCGGCGGTGATATTCGCAAATGTTGTTGGGGTGTACGCCGAAGAATAGGTCCCTGGAGTAGCAGAGGGGTAGACGTCTTTGAAGAATGCTAGGCTGACAGTCGTGATGGTGATTGAACCGATCTTATTCCATTGATAGACGGCATCATAAAGCTGCTCCGCTGCAGCAAGGGTACAGAGGTACCATGGATGTCCTCCTTGATAGATATCCTCGGCATACCGACCCACGGCCACGGCCGAGCCTTGAGCAATACCGGAATTGATATTGTAGATGCTACGGAAAGAGTCTGTGACTGCCTTGTGATTTGCCAGGGCTCTGGGTGAACATGGCTGAAAGGTTGAATCGTCGCAACTGGTGTTTGGATCGAATGTGTGGATAATCCCAAGGATGGAGTTCGTATCCTTTCCAGTGCGGCTGGTTCCGACGTTGGCCAGGATAAATGAGCCCGTCCAGTACGACTGCAAAAAACAAAGAATCTGCGGTGCCTGAGAAACACAGTTGGGACATGTCTGGTTTAGCTGTTTTGCAAGAGTATTTCCTTCAACAACGGCGCGGTACTGAACTGTCGTGGTGAAGAAGGAGGAGCTGTCAACTTCTTCCCAGAGGTCTGTTTTCCCTCCCGTGATAGGGTTAGCACTTGTCGGAAACTCATTTTGAATCATGCATGTATGTATGTATGGGTTTTGAGGGCCAAAAACTGCTTACCGAATGTGGACGTGTTCCAGTTTTGAGTTATATACGACAGATCATTCTGGACAATCGGCCAGACTATTGAGTTGGCCAAGGAAGATTGTCCGTTGCTCTAAAAAAGAAAAAAAAGGGGAAATTGCAACAATGTCTTAGCGGTTCGATATGTGTATGTGTGCCGTCTGAAAATTTGGGTGAACCTACAATAAGCCATTTGGCGAAGGCAATCAAGGTGGTCGCTCTTAACGCTGGCCCGTCCTTTTGAGGGCGCCCCCAGGGCCCTGTGAATGCTGTTCCATTGACGTAGTATTTCGGTTCTCCCAGACCACCTGTCGCGAGACCGCCAGAAAGACCGGAAACCGTCTGCAAATATGCCTGTGCACTAATGTATTGTTGGATCGTCTGCTGCAGGTTTGTGTTTCCGGCGACGAATGCCTCGACAAGGCACTTCAAAGTGAGGGCCGAATCTCGGGTCCATGTGTAGAAGTCTGGAGACTAGGTTAGTACATACATAGGTCGAGTCGAGCTATTATGATAGAGTACTCTGCAGACGTTTTGGCGGTTGCTCTTCTGTCTATCATGATAGATATATAGCTCTTCCACCCGATGTGATGCAGTGCACTACTTACAGTCAGGGTTACTTTTGCTGGGGCTTGCGATCACAAACCCGGACGACACACCAGCAGTATTGGCACCCCCTGAGCCAATATTATCTAGTACTCCTTGAAGCGCAGTGGAAGTCTCGGTTGCCAGCCATGAGTCCAGAGGGTCAGGGCTAGCCCGCGCAGCAAGGGGTTCGACCGATGGCCATGCAATCGCTATTTGCAAAAAGCCAAGGGCATAAAGGGGGAGAACTAGGATGAGTCGGGTTGAGATCATCGTCGCACAGAATAATAATGACGGAGCAGCCTATGTAGCTAGCTGAGTTGCAGATGTGTTGCTCTGGATTCCGTGGATTATATGCCATATTTTGTGATTCCGGACCTGAGCATCATCATGTCTCTCATCCCCGCACTTTTACCGAACACGATGCGACGTCACCGAGCCGTCCCTGAATCTGATAGCTATAGTGTAGCTCTGACTTTGAGTGATCTCTTTACAAACCAAATTCTGGTAGCAGGCCTCCATACAACGTTACTAATAACTAATTAACTAGTTACTGCAGCAGCTGGACACCTTGGGTTGAAGGTATTGAATTAATTAATTCACGACTCAAAGAGTCAAGAGGGAGGCCATTTGCGAGGTCATGGCGTTTGTCATACTCTACGCCACTGTATGATAGCAGATGTTCTAGTTTATAGTGGGGCGATCTCAAATTTCCCTGTTCATTAATCACAATATTTCCCTGTCCCTGTTCGGAGAATCCTTTTAGTTGCAGGGAGTTGCTGACCGTTTGGGTTTGACTACGGGAGTGGCTGAGAGACTATCGGCGATCATCATGTATGGCGTTTTTAGATGAAGCTATTAGCGTATCATTGCAAGCGAAGCTTGTCACTAGTTATATTCAATAGTCGATTTTCTTTTGAATTGTTGCAGGTTAGATTTAGTTAAGGGGTTGGGCACAAAAATCATATATATGAGTAAGGTTCACTGGGAGCTTGCTTTCTGCTGCAAACTAGACTAACCCGATTGTTGAACAAGAAGATTGCCAACTAGCATCGGTCCGAAGGTTGATCCGAGAAACGGTAAACCTGTGCTGTTAGGTTGAAGTCGTCTTTGGCAGAACTCATGGGTTGCAAAACGAACCTGTACTGACGAATCCAACGATGGTGGCTCTGGTCCGACATCTCTTTGAGAAACCAGAAACCTGACCTACATTTCGAGAAGAGATAGGTCCAAGGCTCGGGGCAGTCCGCGCTAACAGCCCGGGCGCGCCAGCGGTTCTACTCCATCATCTTGCTTAACATCGGTAGTCAAATCGGTTGCAAGCTCAGACTCTAGCTTCGCCCTCCTCCAACATCACCATGGAGCTTCCGCAGGAGCAGGATTTTGACAGGCGACTGTATTCATCCACTCGCACTCTAGTAAGTTAGGTACTTATCTCGGAAACCCAGACCACAGCACAGGGGATGTTGC
>NPHW01007174.1:0-10008 GCA_002240705.1 Elaphomyces granulatus | reverse complement strand
TACGGATAACAGTTTATCCGTGCCGAAGCTAGATCTCGGATGCCAGCACGCTCGCATACCTATTCATACGCGATATCATCATGTGAGGTTTATTAAGGTTTACTCTCTAATCACAAGACAAGAATGATTAAAGAGTTAGTGGAAAATGATGCAATGTTACATTGCAGAAGGGGCAGAATTCTGGCGCTAATCTGGAAGCTAACTTACCTAGGAAGAGGCTGGGTAGTGGAGACTCGGGAGGCTGGTATGATTATGTAGCTAACTTTTGTGGCTTGTGGCTGGGAGAACCTACCTATGATAGGTAGTTAACTAACTTAGTATGTACTAACTTAGTACTATAACAGTTAAGTGTGCCCAGCCGTCTGCTTTTCTGAACTGCTAGAGCCAATCGCTTTCACAATAATATTATTATTGTGTGATTGAGAGGTTGGGGATCCAGCTGATGTGGATCATTTTCAGTGATCTCTCCAATCCTATCAACACAAGGACCATATCATAGGTAAGAGATATTAATTAGCTGAACGGATTTGGAAAGTCGGGAAGCTGCAGAGTCTAGACCCCCGCATGGAATGGCTGGACAGTGGAGAGCAGAATGGCTGGGTTAACTACTGGCACCAATAACAGTGATTGAAATACGACCCTCGCTAGGATCCGATGCCGCGGCTTCTCAGCTTCTCCGTCCTCATGTGAGTTTGACGATAGTTAGGTGAGGGGTGACGATAGTTAAGGAGTTACTAATAAAATGGAGCAGCCGGCGCAATGGAAAACTGAAACAGAAAAAGAAGAGGCAGGTCAAGTCATCCATCACGCTGTAGTGATGATGGACGAGTCGATTTAAGGTCCCTCCCTCCATCGCTCTTTCCATCCTTTTGATTTCATTCACTTCGACCTGACGGCCAAATCATTCTTGCAAGCAGTCTTCCTTTCGTTGATAGCAATCTTCCCTCCGTTGATAATATATCTGTCTCCCTGCACAGCTCTTTTCAGGAGTGCCACCGTCAGTTCCTTTTAATACTCATCGCTCCTTTGATTCCAAACCCAGAATGAGGTTCTCGTCCGGTTCAGCGGCGGTCTTTCTACTCTGGACTCCGTTGGTATCAGCCCAGACGTACACCACCTGCAACCCCTTGACAAGTTGTATGTGGCCATCTTATCCCACCCTAGGGGCCTGATACTGACATTGGAAGTGTAGCCTGTTCTCCGGACCCAGCGTTCGGAAGGTCCGCGACTTATGACTTTACCAAGGGCGCCTCGAAGGATTGGACCACCAGCGGATCTCCATCGTACAGCAGCAACGGAGCAGTGTTCACCGTCGCTAAGAAAGGTGACTCGCCGCTGATCACGTCGAATTTTTATATTATGTTTGGTCATGTCGAGTTCGTTATACAGGCGGCTCCTGGAACGGGGATTGTAAGCAGCGCAGTTCTGCAGTCGGATGATCTGGACGAGATCGACTGGGAGTTTCTGGGCGGGAATGACAACCAAGTGCAGACCAACTATTTCGGAAAGGGAAACACCGAGACCTATGACCGGAGTATTACCTACTCGGACCCAAAAAACCACGATACCTTCCATACCTATGCAGTTGACTGGACAGCCGACCATGTCATCTGGCAGATTGATGGTGTCGCCGTACGCACCCTCACTCCCCAAACGGCCGACACAAATCAATATCCCCAGACGCCCATGAGGATCAAGGTTGGGGCCTGGGCTGGCGGAGACTCCAGCAATCCCCAAGGCACGATTGGTGAGTAAATCCTCGATTTTTCCGTCATGGCTCAAACCAGCGCATTGCGGTCTGACAACTCGTCTAGAATGGGCCGGTGGTGTGACCAACTATGCTGCTGGTCCCTTCAGCATGTATATGAAATCGATCTCCGTGACGGATTATTCCACCGGATCTCAGTACACATACTCGGATAAAAGCGGAACTTGGCACTCCATTCAAGCAGTTGGTGGTAAAGTCAATGGCAACAGTGGTGCCGATCCTCCAGCCGCCTCGAGTGCCGATCCACCAACCTCGAGCGTCGCAGCACCTTCCGTCATCTCTTCCATGTCCGCGTCCAATAATGCCCCCATGCCGTTTAGCGGAACGCACCGAGACCCATCCAGCTCTTCGGTTCCAAGTGTATACCCATGGGTATCCGGGTCCGGGTCAACACTATCTGGTACAGTCCCCAGTGGCTGGCCAACCACCAACTCAGGGGCTTCTGTGAGTGAGCATCCCTCAAGTATATCATTTCCTTACATCGCTTTTGCTGACTGTATGCCGCTCTCGATAGGATTTGCCAAAGGCCACCTCGTCTTCGTTTTCATCCAGCTCATTTCCCACTTCTGGATCTGAGGCGGGCACCAATGGCCCCAGTACGCTAGCCACCACCGCCAAGTCCGCTTCGCCCATCACGTCTGCTACAATCGCTCCAGCCAACGGCGCCGCCAGCAGCTCTTTCAAAGCTGCAACCGCTCTGAGTGTCTTCTGCGCATTTGTGGGAAGCGCATTCCCCATCTTCCTAAACTGATCAAACAAGCCGATAGCGAGGGATAACTGGGCGATTTGCATAGGCACACCGATGAATGGCGTTTCTAACCATCTGAGTTGGAGTTGCGGTGGCCTCTCTCAGCGCTGTCGAAAGGCAACGGAGGGCATGCGTTATGATTCTATTAAACGACATTTCACGACGAAGACGCTCAACTTCAATTCAACTGCACATATTTCTTGATATAGTATTGGTTTAATAATACGGAACATCTAGCATTCTCGTGGAGTGAAAGGCGACAAATGAAAGACGAGTGTATTGGGGTTATGATTTATTAATTGTTTTCGACACTTGGGTTTGTGCACAAAGATGGAAGATCAGGTAGAGTAATGACCCTCTCGCCGCTCGGACCATAATAGAATAACTCTTAACGAATCTCATGGCCTTGTTTTGGGATGTCTTTTTCTGAACCGACTTTAACTCTATGGATCCAGACTGATGAAATTAAAACCTAATAATAATAATAAATCTCCTGCGGTTAGCAATATGAGTTTACGCTCTTATGTGATTCCTTTACCAAACAGGTATCTCCTATATCTCATTAGTAAAACTAGTAAAAACGTGTTGAAAGCAAACCCGTTCGAACTTAAAGGTCAACATGCCTCAAGAGCCATATTATTATATATGTATGCAACGCACGCCCTCATACTTAAGAAGCCATTGCAGACCTTACAGTATAACTGTGCAACTGGGGTGCTTGAATCCATCTTCCTCGTTCATCTTGGAGACAGAATGAGAAACATACTGGAAGAACGGAGAGGCATTTCTTTTATTTTTGGCCCAGGACATTTGATTGATCTACGGAACATGGCTATGGCTAAATTGGCTTGAATGTATGCTCAACCTTTCCCTCTTGCGTAGTTATTATTTTCTACCCTTCTGATGACGGGTCCTTAATTAGATGTTGTTAAAGCCCGGGAAATGACACAAAAGATTCCTATCTACTAGACGCTTTTCTTAACATCGATGGAAAACGAAGATCGCTAGCTCCTCGCTACATAGCACCGGAGAACCTCATCTCATCCCGGACTCTCATCGATCTACCCTATCCTACCGCCACGAGGAGACTCAGGAGAGTAGTACCTTCTTGCAGTTTAACATCATCACGTCATCAGCCACAATGCATGTATCGATGTGATTGACTGTCATTTCCCCTTTTAGGACTTGCGTCTCTTCTCAAACATTACTTTCCGTCGAAGCTGCCAATACTTGAACATTATTTATTTCAAGATTAAAAAAAAGGAGCATCGGCCGTCTCTCTATAGCGTATTAGCAAGATTGTCATTTCCGGTATAGAGGAACACGTCGTAGAGCCAGCCACCGAATGTGCATCCACAGAAAGGGGCAACTATAGGTATCTGTATATATCGTGTATGTCAGATTCGAAGACGTCCTTTTACCACCAATCGCTTGCAAAAACGTACCCAGAAGAAATAATTCCCTGCAGTCCATACCTTATACCCGTAGCCAACGCAGAACGTCATTAATCGAGGCCCAAAATCTCGAGCTAGATTGAGTGCGTAACCAGTCTCCCAGCCAAAACATGCCCCTATCCCAAATATCAGGAAAAGAAGCCCCAATGGGAAAAACGGCCCGGATCCAAGGTTGTTATCATCCTTGAGGGCAAATATCACGAACATCATGATCGAAGTGGCGATGAATTCAGAGAAAAACTGTCCTGTTACTGTCGTAAATTCGGCGGGATATGGCCAGAACATCCCCGCCGTTGCAGTGCCCGAGTATCCTGGCACGGTGCGTATGTTCGGTCCTCCTTCGTAGACGTCAATGGCCGATTTGTAGTTCCCGTAAACGACAAACGCTCCACAGAACGCTCCAAGGATCTGGGCTGCGATGTACCCAGGGCACTTTTTCCAAGGGAACTTGCGCAAAACACAGCTGGCAAAGGTCACGGCAGGATTGATATGACCGCCAGAGATGCCACTGACGTAGACTCCAAGCATGGCCCCAACTCTTGCGGCAAGTAGATTTATTGGTCAGTTCATGATATGATCATACACCATTACTGTGTACTCACCCCCAACCCCAGCTCACAGATTGATAACTCCCCCTTTTCTCACCACTGAGAAATACTTGACATGTCACACCGTTACCGAAAAGAATGAGAATCATGGTGCCGAAAAATTCCGACAACGGCTCTCTTAGATCGTTTCTGATTCGACTCCATAGAAAAATGGGTTTTGTCTGGCCTTGCCGCTCTACCTCTAGGCTCGAGGCATCTTCCTGTGGCATAATGCCACAGACCCTACGGGATGAATTTGCCTCTTTGAGTACTAACTTCAGTGGTCAGTGAAGCAAGGTACATATCCTTCTCGATCGAATATGTCTGTATTCTGAAGGAATTGCCGCTGATCTCAGCAGAGAGTAATATATCAATAACGATGAACTGGACTGATTACTTACACGTTGCTTCGCTAGACCAGAATAACATGATTGTTAAACCTCGCCAGGCCGCTGTCTTTATGTGAGCTCTGGCAGCCAGAATACCAGATGTTGCTATCTCGGCTGGACTCCTATCATAGGGTAGGTAGCATTAGAAATTGGAAGCCACGCCCGGTAAAATCTAAGGGAGAACAACGTTGTCTGTGCATGCCCTTCGCTGACTTTGGCAGGAGCATTCCCATATACCAACACAAAAGGTCGATGATTGCGCAGTCAAAATACCATAATATTAATGAAGAATCATATGACCTTCCTTGTTATTATCACTACATCAGTTGGAGGCTCAAACTAGCGTTTTCTTCTTTGATCAGTTAGTACCACCTCATTGGCGATCGAATAGCTTGAGATATTATCATTTAGTCTCAAAGAAATCAGGTTTCTGTCAAACACAATCCTGTCAATCCATGCTTCCAGCTGAGTGGCAATGCTAAGATTATTCTTGTGTGACACGCGTGGGTTGCTTCCATTCGTAGAATCATAGTTGGACTGCACATATCTCCAAACATCGCGCCTTCAACCTTGTTGTGCTACTACTTTGGGCATGATGAAATCATACATCATAGTCTATTTAAAAAAATGCGGGTCCACGAAATTCTTCCAGACCAGCCGCTGAATTCTTCGCTAAATAGGTATGTTATTAACATTGAGTTCCAAGGTTTGTGAGAAATACAGTGCTGTGTCACATTCAACCAAAAAGATATTTTTTTCCCCCTTGCTTTCAAACTTTGGGAATTGGTGATCATCATGAGCTCGAGCGGTTTCATCCCGTAGAATTAAATTTTAATGGGCATTTCATTATACCACAGTATGTGTAAATATTAACGTTACATGTGAAAGACTTCATACCTCGGAACTTTCTAGGTTCTGATATGTAGCTGTGTGGCCTGAGGCACCATGGTCGATCCTTTATACAAATCGGTACGAAAATTGCTCCGACCACCTCGTACCCCCTAATGATTTAATCAGACGAATGCTTGCTCTTCGCGAGTTCTCTGTGGAAAAGATCTGTTGCTGCCATTACTCTATTACTAAGATAATTGCAGCCTTCAATTGCACAACAAAGGAGGATCAACACGACGACTTATTGTTCACAGTGGCTGGAATTGGCTGATGGAACTAGAAACGGAGCATTTTGTTGGTTCAATTGACCAGGGGACAACCAGTTCTCGTTTTTTGATTTTCAATAAACATGGAGAGCCGGTGGCGTCTCATCAGGTGGAATTCACTCAGATATACCCGAATCCTGGGTTAGCGAAGCGGAATCGTGAGTTTAGTTAGGGCAACAGAACAAGCTGACTGCATTAGGTGGCACGAGCATGACCCTTTCGAGATCGTGTCTTCTGTTGAGACCTGTATTGACGAGGCCGTGAAAAAGTTCGAGGCGATTGGCTATTCCCGCAGCAGCATTAAGGGAGTGGGGATCGCTAACCAGAGAGAAACGATCATTCTTTGGGACATCGCGACCGGTCTCCCTTTACATAACGCAATTGTCTGGACTGATGCGAGGTCCCAGACGGTCGTCCATGGCTTGAAGGCGAGACCGGGGGCTGCAGAGCTTGAGCAAACCTGTGGCCTCCCATTATCAACATATCCATCGAGCACTAAACTTCTCTGGATGCTTAAAGAAATTCCTAGTGTCAAGAAGGCATGGGACGATGGAAAGCTTGTCTTCGGCACGGTTGACACCTGGCTAGTTTATCGCTTAAATGGGGGCCCCAAGGCTAACGTCCTCGTAACGGATCCCACCAACGCATCTAGAACAATGTTTATGAATCTTAAGACGTTGCAATATGATGACAAGCTCTTGGAGTTTTTTGGCGTGAAAGAAAGAGTCTACTTTCCTAAGATTGTTCCCTCCTCTGACGCCAGAGCATATGGAACGGTGAATTCAGGCGCTCTTGCTGGTGTCCCAATCGCGGGCTGTCTTGGCGATCAATCCGCAGCATTAGTCGGACAGAAAGCCTTCTCGCCTGGGTTGGCCAAAAATACCTATGGAACAGGATGCTTTCTGCTCTATAATGTTGGTAGCCAACCGGTAATCTCGAAACACGGTCTCCTGGCTACCGTCGCCTACCATTTTGGCGAGAAGCCGGTGTATGCCCTTGAAGGGAGTATCGCGGTTGCTGGTTCCGGGGTCAAGTTTTTGCAAAATAATCTTAACTTCTTTGCAGAATCCAACGAAGTGAATGATCTGGCGTCGACAGTCAATGACAATGGTGGATGTGTCTTCGTCACGGCATTCAGCGGCCTTTTTGCTCCGTATTGGATCGATGATGCGAAAGGAACTATATGTGCGTGCTTCAGGTGATACACTGTCTTGCTACAATAAAAGCCATCTGATCTTTTGTGCAGTCGGTATCACTCAGTACACTCAAAAGGGCCATATAGCTCGAGCCACTCTAGAGGCTACATGCTACCAGACCAAGGCTATCCTGGATGCTATGGAGAAAGACAGTGGACATGCTCTCACCGAACTCTCCGTCGACGGAGGGATGAGTAATTCTGACCTTACTATGCAGGTACGCTGCTGTTGTTTATTATAAACTACCCTTCTCGTTAGAAGTAACAAGGTGGTTAGATTCAAGCGGATCTTATTTCGATACCAGTATACCGTCCAACGATGCGAGAAACCACTGCGTTTGGAGCCGCGATTGCTGCCGGTCTTGCCGTAGGCATCTGGAATAATTTGGATGAACTTCGTACCATCGATCGCACGGGAGGGACTATTTTCGAACCCAAAATCTCCCAACAAAAAAGATGCGAACTCTTTGCCCGCTGGGAGAAAGCGGTGGGCATGTGCCGCGGTTGGGGGGATGGAAATTAAAGAAGAGCTGGTCTTATTTATGAATACATCTACATTAGCACTTAGAATGTCTTGGTTGGATAGTTATCGGCCGCGTCCATCATGCATGTTCCTAGTTTAAGTAAGGTTGACAGGTGAAATGCCTGTGAATAGCGAGGAAACGAGAATAAAAAAGAACGAGGAGAATGGACCAGTTATAATCTTTTATGCAACCCCTCTGGCTACGAAATCTTCCTTACATGGTCAGGATTGGTTCGTTTTCCTACTACTTCATTTCTACACCTGACTGCTCCTATCCTGATCATGTTTCTTACCCGGCCTAATTGAATTCGCACGGTCAAGGGTCTGGGCTGTTTTTTGACCTCGGACCAACAATTCGAGGAATCCATTCGCAAATACCGATCACTTTCGCAGCGGATGGTGGAAGAACGCAAGATCCTTCATCCGGTAGTCACCCGTTTAATAAAGAATTGTCAAAGAGCTGAATTATCTCGTCTTGCCCTTCATCGGTGAGCGTAACCCGTAAACCTTATCACAGACAAAGGTACACCTTGTCGTTTTCTTCGGGTATGATAGATCTCGTCTCGAGATACATAGCCGATATTGCCGATTAACTTACCGATCTATGTATGGTATAATCCTTCCCACATACTACATAACCAATGAGGTGAACCATGAGTGGTGAGTTGGACCTTGTCCTGAATGGAGAGAACCTGAGAACCGCCCAGGTTCGCCCTTCATTATTCTTCGATTCGGTCGGACAAGGAAACTACGAAACATACTTCATTTCCATCCGAGATACAATCTAGCATTTCTTTAGTGATAATTTAATCATCTCGACCAGATATTAGCCACGATAAAACTGCGATGCTCGAGGGAAAAGATGATGTCATTCTACATGTGGGAATTCTGAATGATACATATATGGGAAGCAGTTCAAACCGCGTTCAAGTTTGACAACCATCTGATATTATTCGACTACAAACCCCAAACCTACCTAGGTACTCGGAACGTAGGCACGATCTTCCTCGAAACCGCATTCGAGACGGTTTACAATGTACCGGATTCTGATTCCTTTGCATTCAGTTCATCGTATCAGATATACTGAAAGCATGTAAGAACTGAAAATCGGGATCTCTGCCAAAGGAGAAAGTAAGTAAGTATTATTTTGGCCTATTTTCCTCTGATTATAATGTAAATAAACAACCATGGCTATCTCTGATCCTTATGCCATATGAATCTTCTTAGGTATTCCTATATATGTTACATATGTCATAAGCTCCCTGCGCTTATAGGAATCCCCTACACACAAGAGAGCCCTGTAAGCATAGACGATGATCTTGAGGATGTCCGCGCCTGTGCCACAAGGGGGAGAAGGCCAAAGAGAATGCATTTTCCGTTTAGCATCACGGGGTCGATAAAAGGGTCTGTCGAACTCAAGGTCCCTTGGCTCGTCAATTTACTAATTGCTCCCGGCCCTTTTCAGAGTGGTGACATGCTGGGCTCAGCTGGAGACCTTCCCTGAGGCGCTCAATATTTAGAGAAACCTAAGAATTTCCACGCCGTGGCCGTCTCCTTGTGGAAAGCCTTCCCTGTGAGAGACCTCGGTGGCTAGGGCAGCCCATGGCTGATCAATAGATCTTTGTGAATACGACAGAGTAAGAACTTGAATCTCACTAGAGTAGGCAGTAATAATATATATCTCATAACGTGGAAAAATCAAAAAAGTTCGTGACTACATTACTAGAATACTCTTAGCAGGTTGAATGCCCCAATTCAAAGAAATATCGTTAACGCCGCGAACTCGATTCTCCAAGAAGCCCATCAAGACCCAGATACTGATCCTCCTCAAACCGGTGAACACTGGATCAAACGCTTCCTTGAACGGCATCCCTCGCATTGAAGACGAAGGCAGCAAGAACAGGCTTCAGCTTGAAGATATATCACCCGCATCAAAAGGGGGCTCTCACACAACGTATTTCTGATCATTTGTCTGCTTCTATTATACCGCTGGTGTTTCCCATCCCGCCAGTCCTTCTTCCTTAAGCTTGTCGACCTCTTTCTCCTTCATCGATCTCCATTTCGTCGTCCGAATCTTCGCTGACACATGACGAGTCTGAGGCGATCTCTAGTTTGTATGACTTTAAAAGTTCTCTATACCTTAAAAATTCTCCATACGTATTATTGCCCTTCTCTTTCATCGCCGCC
>NPHW01007143.1:0-10054 GCA_002240705.1 Elaphomyces granulatus | reverse complement strand
CTCTGCGCCGCCTGAAGGTATCAACAGCGCAGGGGATAGAAAACGTAGGGTGAAACAAAAGTGGGTCAGACATCACGAAACACGACTTATCGCTGTCATTTCCTCAATTAGGATATAGGTAGGTACCTATTTATCCGACACAATTCCACATTTATATTGCCGGCCAGTTTGATGCCATCTCGAGGGCATGCGTGCGCAAATGTCTTTTCTTATGCAAGCTGTATATGTAGACCTGATCCGAAAACCCTGTGCATATGGAAACCTAGGAAGCCCATCGGCCATTTGCAGCAAATGAATACATACATACACGCAGTATATATGCGCAGTGTGCTTCCTTCGTGCACACAAGAACTACTGCTCTTGTTTTTCTTGCGGAATGCGCCAGTTTTCAGCAGGCCAGGTTTCTCTGGCTTTATCTGTTAGTGGGGATTAAGGTATAAGCAATCTCAATAATATAAGAAAAATCTCGTTATAACTTATATTGCACAACTTTTTAATCCATGTCATTTCAATTTTATGTCATAATTCCTCAATATAAGCAAAAAACATCATTATAACGATTACGAATGAAAAACGTTACTTCCAACGTGTACATTGCTGATGAGTGAATTGTTCGCACCAAGTACATGTTGTGGGCCATGAAAGCATTTCAGTGTTCACCCCACCAGGCCTTCTAAGTCAATTAAGTGATTGCTATCATCCGTTCCAGTCTACCAGAGCGTGACCTGGAGCAGGGTCCTGCTGCGGAACTTGTAAGTTACTTGGGTCCTTTGGCAAAGCCGTCTGTCGTTCGCCACCAAACATTGCTTGCTGCTGCTGGAACGGAGCCTGGACCTGCACATTCTGTAATTGTTGCATGTTGCGCGATGCCTGCGGAGTGTACAAGCCCTGTTGCTGTTGGAGGGGTTGTTGTTGTTGTTGTTGTTGTTGTTGTTGTTGCTGTTGTTGTTGTTGCTGGTATTGGTGGACCTGTGTCTGCCCAGCGAATACTTGAGCTTGAGCCGTAAATCCCACTGGCTGAGCCTGTGATGGAACCATGCCGGCCATACCATTCATGGTGTATATCTGCTGTTGCTGGGTGGCCATGTTGGGTACAAACCCGTCAGTCCCTCTTGCTAAGTTCTGCCCGAATGTTGGCTGCAGTTGCTGATTATAGCCATTTGGAAAACCGAATTGTTGTGGTGCGTTCGCTAGCACATAATTATCGTTGCGGAGCATACCCATTTTCGCAATATCCGCGTCGTTCATCTTTCGTTTGACGCCCCACAGATATTCATTGAACTGATTCGACACCACTGAAACTTTCTCAAAGTGCTCCTTGCACAATTCTATGGGCTGGCCAGGCGGACATCTAAAGCTAGCAAGTGCAACAGCGCTCTGGAACGCATTTCGAATTTGTCGCCCATTCCAAACAGGGCCGTATTCTTTCTTGCTATCCTGGAGATCGAAGAGACCATTTGCATGTCGAATGAGAGCTTCTTTATTGCAGTTAATTCCCGTGTTTTCAGATTTGGCCTTGTTGATATGAGATATCCAAATTTTCTCTGTTTGTCGCCATTCGAGGGGTGGGTAGTAGAGAGATATGTGAATCCGAGACTTGAAGGCCTCATCGAATGCACCCACTCTGTTTGTTGTGAGAAACAATATGCCTTCGTAGTACTCCAGTACACGGAGAAAAACTGCGAGAGTCAGATTTTCAGTGGATGCAACACTAAAGGGGGTCTGAAAGTCTACATACCAGATACCGAAGCATTCCTTTGTGTGTCAGTGAGTGTTCGCTGGGCGAGAAAGATATCTGCTTCATCCAGGAGCATTAAACAGTTCCAGGCCTGGGCCAATTGGAATGACTCCTGTAGTTTCGCTTCAATTTCTTTGGGACTTAAACCAAGATCGCCTTGTTGTTGTTGTCAGAATTCAACTTGCCCACCATATAGGAGAAACCTCACCGCAAGTAATGGGAAACAGTGGCTTCTTGTTGCTTTCTGCGGCACATTCTTCAAGGCGGCCCTGGTGGTCAGCTTGCTGATAATGAATAACTTCGTTACAGATACACTGACCTGCTGTTGAAGTTTTGCCGACCCCGGGAACACCATGAAGAAGAATGATCACACCTCTGCCTAGTTCCCGATTAGCTCCTTCTGAAACGCGGATACAATAAATTTACCTTTGCCACGAACAAGATCGAACTGAACCCGAGACTTGTCCTCGGAGTAGTGGGATTCGATTAATGACTGAATAATCTCTTTATGACCATCCGGTAGTTCCAAGTTTGACCAAGGCTCGGGTCGTCGATTGACAACTTTGAGTTGTTCTCCTTCTGCATTTTTCCCAATCTTCAAGCAGGCTGAGGTATAATTATTAGCGCTTTATCCTTTCACTGGGGTTTCACCCAAAACACTTACCCCATTTGCGGGTGCGTAAGACAAATGCGAAGACTCTATCGGGTAGCACAAGTATATCATCATCCGAAGGACCCCCTCCCTGCTTCTCCCACATTTCCCACTTGCGGCCCTCCTTCTCTAGAAATTCATCGGATAAACGGGCATCCCAAATGCTATCTTTATCAATGCCCGTCTCGTCGCCTATTTCACAGCTATTCATTAAGAATAAGTCGGGCTCTTCATTTCCAGGGCGCCATGAAGGAATTTCATGAAGTGCCCGCTCGAAGTCAACTATGACTTCGCTGTCAATTCTCTCGGAGAACATCGAGACATTACCGAGAGCATCCACGGTGATTTCAGATAATTTGATGCCTTTAGGAGTGCGAAAGTGAGTCCGGCCAGAATAATATCGGTGGCAAACTTTAGTACAGTCCATGAACTGGCGCCCCCGGGCAAGTAGCTCTTCCCGATTCACATGCCCTTCCTTTTCAGCCACCGAGAAAGGGTACACGGGTAGTGAACTGACCAGTTGAGTGCCCCGGAAATAATTGATCACGAATTGTTTATAGGTTGGCACGTAACGAACGCCATCGTAATCAAGATGGTAACAGTCTAGCACGAATTGGCTGAATCTCTGACAATATTCGCCTCGAAGTGTATACTCTATAGCTAGCTGCGACAGACGACTTCGACCACCAGTCCTCTGAATAACCTTCCACACTCTCTGGGGAATTTTCTTGTCCTTTACAATGACAAGAGTTCCTCGGGGGAAAACGTACCAAAGGTCAGAAAATCGCACCATGTGCGGTTCACAACTAGAAAGTCTAGTTCGAACGGGTATGAGCATCTCATCCATGAATTTCACCAAGCATCGTAGGTCATTGATTGTACCAGTCAGCTCCGACAAGGACATCGAGGATTCGTCTTGACGCGAGTTGAAAGGGTGATGATCAGCTGGGTCCTTCCTGAGTGCTTCGCGGTACTCTTCTTCGGTTGCCGGCCGTAACTTAGATCGTACTTCCTCAAACTCCCTCAACCGATCCCGTATGGCAGAGTCCAGGTAGACAAGGATTTTGAACGGTCTGAGAATAACACCAGCAGTGTCACTCCGGCTGTCCCAGTTGAGAGAGCCATCCCAAAGGTCATAGTTGAGAACTCCCTTGACTCTTTGTGAATTTATCCTGATGCGTTCAGGCAACTCCCTTTTCTCGGAATAGTTTTTTGGGGGAACTAGATTTGGATCTATTTGGTCCACCGGCTTGAAGTTGTTTTGTTTCCGAGCGAAGGCTTCCAGCTCAGATACTGTTGGTTCGCCAATTGGAATCTCTATCGCACAATGGACAGGCGGAACAGTCCCGCAACCGTAGCCCTTCATTGTCGTCCAAGAGACGTAGTTCACCTGTGGCATGGAAACCCTCCTAATCTTAGTCTGTGCTTCTCTTTGCAGCGTGGTCCTCTTTTTTATGGCAAAATCTTCGAGTAATTCAAGTCTGTCCCTCCAATCTTTAACTTCTTCTAGAATTTCGTCCAATCGAGACAGCGGAGACATAGGACTTGGCTTCACTTTATCCGCAGGGTCTGCATTCTCTCCAGACGTCCGGATATGTTCTGCTGGGGCTGTTTGCTGGCCATACTGACTTTCCTCATTCTTGACTTCTTCTGAATCCGGCACACTTGAAGTTTCCTCCACTTCATTCTCCGCAACTAGTGGTAGCTATTGTGCATTGATCAGCTTGAAGACCAGGAACGTGACTTACAACATGGTACAAACCTTAGGTTCTCCTCCGACCATGCTGGTAATGGTCAAGAAGTCCATAGTGCAGCATTCAACCCCTTAATTAGGACCGTTAAAATAAGTACTAGTTTTGCAGATACTTTTTGTCCTTATAAAATTCCTGTTGTAGTTCCACTTTCGGCTTAAGTGTTGGAGAGCAGAATTATTTGACGCCTGACTCTGAATGAATGTCTTGGAAATAGGTCAAGAAGATGGGTCAGTTATCAAAAGAGATGCTTCTCCAAATGTGATATCTTGCATATTGATCCATGGCTTTCAGCTAGCTGAGTCGCATCCCCCACGAGCAGTAAATTATAATGCATCTGGGTTTGTCAACAAAAGCAAGCCCCCACAGCTAACTTCGTCGGAGCGTACAAAAGTTCGGCGTCCTATAAAGTGAAGACGATAAGCACCACGAAACCATGACCCATAACACGATGCACAACATGGTGCATTGATGCAATGTATTGGCGAATAAATTCGCTATAGTGGTTGACAAGCTGGAGCGTCTTTATGCAAGCATCTCGAGCCGTCCATTTCGTCAGCACCGTTCGTATTATGTTATATATATAGCTGCCAGTAGAATTCAATCCTCTATCGGGCAAAGGAATTGGCCTCTAATGGTTGCAATAATGACTGGGGCTCTCGCAAACATGCTCTAGCTTGTCAATCGAGGCTGGTACTTGCATAGATAATACCTTCCAAATACGGCCGCTTTACGCTGATGTCTTCTAATCCCAGACACCTTTTAAGAAAACATATAATGGTTATTAGACTGTCGACTCTATAGCTGGTTCTTCAATCAACTGGGCCAAGGCCTACGCTAATATATACGCGCAAGGCTGAGCCTCAGACGAGAGTACTGCTTAAGCCTTATTAGTGGTACATTAGCAGGTATTCAATTACCGTATTAATTCGGTTAAAGATCGCCGACAATAGTATTGAAAATGGCAAACCAGCCATGACTTGCCGTATATAATTGCCCCCTCCAAGCTGCGAGCTATTCCGGGTTGACTTTGCATTCCAATTTACTGTATGTATTCTCTGTCGGCCTGGACGACTCGTACTTCATATACTGGTGTGTAAGGCTTCAGCATTCCCCTAGACATGAGTGTAGTCAAGCATTACATTGAGCAAAACGCTCCTGATTTCGATGAGGTATGGGGAACGAAGGGAATTTTTCAAATTCCGCGCCCCCAAGCATCACCAAGGTCAGCTCACCCTTTATTTACTCAGACTAGGTATGCACTTATACTTACCAAGACAAGGTTGATTGAATATAATAATGGTTTCCGTGCCCATATGCAGAATTTCTTCTCCAAATCGACTGACAAGGAAGCCAAGCAGGCTTACAGCGAGAATGCTACGTTGAAGGATGTGCAAGAGGAAGCAACTGAAGCTCTGAAAAAATATAAAAGTGACGGCAAAAGCTGGAGACATCCACTCCAGAGTACGGGCAGGACCTTCAGCGACGTCGCCTCCCGGTTTGAATTTCTGGTAGAACTACTTCCTAATGGAGAGTGTACTTCAATCGCATGTGGCGGACTAAAATTGGCCTTCAATGTATGTTCTTTCAAGTTTCGGGATTTGTATGCGACGCTAAAATACATCTAGGCAGCCAAACGCATGAAGTCAATCAGAGAGTCGATTTTCAAGACATTCGATGGGCTCTCGGAAACCATAGACAACACAAACATATTCATCCGGGCTTACAAAGATCACACACTTCATCTGAAGGCGGAAGATTTATACGTTGCTGTATTGGACGCGGTTAAGGGCATAACTTTTTGGCTGAGACGTAATCCACTTGGTGGGTCCTGCATACGTTTTCTGATTTATTGTACTGATTACTTTTAGCGGAGTCGTTCAAAGTGTTTTTTCTACAGAATAACTATGGGAAAAAACTAGAAGACAAGATGACCACGAATATACAAAATGCAGCAACATCATTTGAGGAACGTATCAAAGCTCTATTACATATCAGGGTCGAAAATATCGACCAAAATGTCGCTAGCGTCAAGACAGGGGTATCCAATATTATGACTGATGTTGGTGATGTAAACAAATGCGTTGCGTCTGTCGACCAGAAATTGATCGAAGGACTCAAAAAGGGACATAAAATGTTAACCATTCTGGGAGATCAGCTAAACGGCATAGTAGCTGATGTCGATTGTTCGTACCCTTCCATTAAAAATTTATCCAATATTCCCATAGCTCACTTTTTCAATTCAAGGGAAGTTCGGAAATCTTCAACAGATTTGCAACGATAGGTTGGCGACCCTCCAGCATAATCACTATACTACCAACATGATGTTTATGCCTATGCCCGCTATTCCCCAATGCACCATCACCACACAACAGCTCCTTGGAATCCTCGATACTGGCTTAGGACGGCCAGACTCTTATCCAACAGAATCACTCGCGAGCATAATATCCCGAGATAGTGACTTGGTGTGCTGCATCGGCAGAGCGCTCAATCCAATTCGCCAAGAACGCATTGCAACTGTCATGGAAGATCCTGATTTTCGATATTGGTTCAAATCGACTCACTCACAGACTCTTGTCATCAATGGGATGGAAATGGATGCAGATTGGCAGGATTCTGTATCTCCCATGAGTTACATGTGCTACTTACTCTCGCAAACGCTGTCCCGTCTTCAATCTGCAAAGTCGCTGAACTTTTACTGTGGGTTGCACTCCATGCCCGACCAAGGGGTAGAGGGAGTCAACGGAATGCTACGTAGCATCATAACACAACTCTTGTTAGCCTACGGTCAACAAATTAATCTCTCCTTCCCAGACTTCGCCGTAATCCAAGAACTACAGAAACACAACATCCAACAACTCTGTCTCCTGCTTGAACGACTACTTCGTGGCTTTGGCATCGGGGTAGTCTTTATGATGATCGACGGTGTCTCCTGGTTTGAGTGCGAAACACGCGTCTGGGAAATGGCCATGGTGATGCAATTCCTAAACAGATTGGTCGAAGACATCGAAGCCAGCAAAACGGGATTCGTCTTCAAGTTGCTAATCACGAGTCCGATTATGAGTCAGTATTCGAGACAGTGGTTCCCAGCGGTAACAGAGGTCATAATGCAGGGAAATGTGCTATTGGAGGGAACTTTACAAGGATTCGATGAATTGCAGATGTTGGTGGCAGCCCAGAATATTCCTAGTGCAGAGGATTGGCAATATGTAGGCTATATGCAATCTTAGAAATATAATAAGTTCAAATTTTATTCTTAGTCTCAGCAGGCCCAGTTTCATTATTCTATCATATGCCCAATCTAGTCCAAGGCGTAGTAACTCACTTAATTGAGAATGCACCGTCGTAGATATCCATTGGTTCCCAACCTTCCCCACTTCAGTGGAGACTCGATTCGCGGGCGCTAGTCTAGCCCCCTTGACAGAGAGGGTCAGAAATAATACCGTAGGTATGTGTATTGTAAAATAATCCGCACGAGGTGGATCTTTAGAAACTCTGGTTAAATTACTGTAGTTACTAATATAATATTTAGTATACATTCCATTTAGCACCATTAACTGAGGGCTTGGAGAACTTATAGAAGTTATCTATGCTAAATGCATCTGTGCTAGCTTGTCAGAATCAGGGGTGACGGCCGATAAATTACAATGTAAATACTTTAAATACGCGTGATTTAGCGTTTTGTGACGCCGCCAAGCAGCGGGAGATTTGGGCAGATTATCGTCCTTCCTGGGGAGCGTCTACTTAACTTAGGTCTACTAGTCGTCGTCTCTACGCATCCTAGGTTACAGATCTACAATAGAGGGCCATTGGCTCACCTCTATCTCCCTGTAACCTGTCTACGTAGAAGAAGTTGTCACACTAAGGATCTGTGACTAAGGAGCTAAGAAGTATAACAACTTACAACAGGTCAATTGCGCGCACAGCTGCAGGCTCTCTCAACAATATAGACACCAACTTTTGGTAGCAGTCAAGTCCAGGAACCCCCCAAAAATACGACTTGGTAATATGTTGTCTACCTTCTCATTATTCTTTAAAAAAAGCAAGGTAGTGTCTTTAAGTTATTGATCGACTTTCAATGTTGTGGTGGTGTAGACCGGTTTGGCAGACGACGCAATTTTGAGTTTTATGATTCCGACTAGGTCGACTTCTAAGCAACGAACAATTCCAGCCGCAAAACCTACCTGGGCACACAATAATATGTTCCAGTAGCTCATCCGATAACGTATTCCACCCCCAATGGCACCGCTTCACTCTGCCACCAGAGCCTTCAAAAAACTCAGTCTAAACTGCTAGCGCGTAGCGAATTCTCAACGGTATCATAGAAAAAAGTTCCGCGAGGCTGAGACTGGACGCCTGTGTGGTCAGCGGGGTTCCGTTTCCCCACAAAGACCCTGATCGCTGTGGGTCCTTATCATCTGTATGATATCATTAAGAATCAAGAATTCAATATCAATCTTGACTTGAAGACCTCTTTCCCAGCCTTTCCCAGCCTTCTCTCAGAACTCTTTCACAACACATTTCCCTTTCGCATCCTTTGCCAAACCAGCCAATTAAATTCCATCAGTTATCCTCCACCATCTCGCCCCTCAGCGCACGAACGCTCTCATGATTTCATTTCCCCCCTCCCACCAAATTGATATGCCCCCCCACTCTAACTTGATATGGAAATACCTTGGTAGTATCCTTAGCTAGTCTTCTTAGCGCCGGATTCGGCCCGCGACCCGCCCGCGCCTTGCCCCTTTTGAAGTCGGCCCCGCTTCAAGCTCAGGGTAGTGCAACCCTGGATAGGATACATAGGATTCTCCATCCATCCAAAAAGAAAAGACGTTTTACTTCCATGTGCTCCGGGTCGACCACCGAAAGACCCAATCTTATCTTATAATAAATCGGCGCACCAATCTTAGTTCTAACCAATCGTCTAGCCCCATGGCAAGCGGGTGAGTGAGAGACAGGTTTTTAGTTCTTGCCGCATAAGGCAGTTCCCCCGGCATTAGGCAATCCAGTGTAAAGATGCTGGGCTAGCTGGGCAGTGGGCACCCTTATTCGCGGCTTTCAGTGGAGCCACGCACAGACAAAACCTGTCAGGGCCAGGCTTCCAGAGGCTCTACGAGCGTTCATGCCGGCTAGAGCGATGGTTTAGTAATCAGATTGGCGGCGCACGCGAAAGAACTACCCGTCAGCTTTCGCAAAGATGTGCTTGCCGACCTACATACGACGGGTACACCTGTTGTGGGGAGGTAGGAACCAAATCGACGTCTCTCAACAACTCGATTCGTGGGAGCCAGCTGTCTAGCCCTTCTCATAATCTTCCCTACAGATGTCTTCCAAAGCGAATGGTTTCACCGCATCGTTGTGGGGCATCCAACGCCTAACCCCACGAGTAAGCTCGTGCTGCACCTTTCACTGGATATACCAGAGAAAATCACCTCATCCGAAGCCTACGGTTGACGAATTGGATGATTGGAACGAAGGTGTTGTAAGTGAAACTGCGGTATGCGGGGTTAAAGAGAGGGTCCAATTTGAAGAGTTGACGAAGTGCATATCCTAGGCACGTAGGGGTCCCAGTGGCGGCAAGTAAGATGTTGACTCCTTGAATAAAGTGTCAGCTTTACTGCGTTTAAGCCTAAGACGTGCGTACTCGTCGTTTTCGGCGAAGGCAACATCGGAGCGAGTAAGACTGGTGTTTTCAAAGGTCTCTCGATCGAGATGGTCGTCGTGTAGGACACCCGAGCGTATCTAGAAAGCCTGCAAAATCAGTACTTAGCGCCATATTCATTTAGAATCATGGCACATGCTAGTTGAACCTTTGGGAATTGACTTAAAGTACGGTAACCGTGGGTCATTTTAGATCTCCCCGGTTTGCTTGCCAAAGAACATCTTTCTATCTGGGGCCAGGGTTTCTACCAGTAC
>NPHW01007103.1:0-12734 GCA_002240705.1 Elaphomyces granulatus | reverse complement strand
GATGACGCTAGATAGTTGGGTGATATAGTCACGTGCACAAAAGTTAAAATCGGTTATAAAGATATACCGTATATAAGGATACGATCTGAAATCCAAAAAATATCCTTATAACCAGGTACGACTGTACATACTCCGGGTTTGGTTTTTTCGCTACTTTGGGTCGGTCTACTTCCTACGAACTCAGGGGCCGTACTTGGCACACAGTTAAACTACACCATCGACAAGAAGCGTCTGATTTATTGTGAGATAAGTGTGTGTATTATTTTACGTCCGGGTTTACGTGGCCTTTAAGGCCACGTGACACAGGGCCCGAGGCGAACAACCACAGCAAGTAACGTGACTCAAAACTTCACCACACCATATTGAGCTTAGCCTACGGGGGGCATTTTTTAGTAGCTTTAGCACACCCACGGTAGTGCTGGACTTGGTTCTGCTAGTCCACGCTAAAGGTTCCGGAGAACTTAGAATGATAGACCTAGAACACACGAAAAGCCTAAGAGTGTGATTCCGGACGAAACACACTGAGTAAATACTAAACACACTCGAATTGAATAAGATTGGGTAAGTCCAACATAATAAAACCCTTCCTACCGGAAGGCATTCGCGGTCACCCAACTACAATGCCAAGTTATCCCTCGATTGCCGACGTTACTACATGTATATTAGTCCGGACTGCTAACCTAAAACGTTGCTAGTGTATGTCACATGCTCTCACCTGTTATGAGAATGGCGATCAGTAACATCAGCATACTTCATATGTGGTATTCTGTCCTTTCGCTAAATTTAATCATTTGAACGTAACCGTGGCGGTTCTCCATGACTGAGTTCATCTCTTCTCTTGTCATTCAGCCCGTTTTTCGACAAGCCCGTCGTTTCTCAAGACATATGTCCGATCCTTCGCCGATTTTAACTGCTGACAGCGAAGATGCACTCTCAGTTACGACAACGGTTGACACCTGTTCTTTGACCCCGCAGAGTAATAATAATAATGAATCCCCAGCAGCTGGCTTTTATGAGCACAGTGAACAGGATTTGAGGAAAGAAGATAGTCAACCAACTAACTCATCATTCTTACCATTGACGTCCTTTGAATTTAGCTACTTAGATAGCGAAGCGAGAACCCTCTTCAGAAACAGGGGTACACACATTTCCGCAACTGGGGCGTTACTCGATGACGGGACTCGGTTTAAGACCTCTGACCCCGAATCCCATACTGATTTTAATTCGATTCCCGAAAATTCCCGAAGGCATGCTGTGGACGTATCGCATGAGGATCCTATCCAAGGAAGCCGAATTGCAATGCCCGGTACAGGCTTTGTTATGCAGCCCAGTGATTGGGATGAAAAAGGACAGCAATTGCCGGAAGACGATGGGATGCGTATTCTCAGGGAAAAGATTCACGCCATAAGAGATAGGGAGATTTCAAATGCCGAAA
The DNA here is from genome assembly GCA_002240705.1 of Elaphomyces granulatus. Lineage (NCBI taxonomy): Eukaryota > Fungi > Ascomycota > Eurotiomycetes > Eurotiales > Elaphomycetaceae > Elaphomyces > Elaphomyces granulatus. The sequence continues at coordinate 11,299 of NPHW01007103.1, read as the reverse complement.
AAGCACGCATGATGCACAACCTGATGTCGGAAAGCTATAAGCTTTCTCAAAACTTAAGTCGTCCGTCATCCATAATGGCTGATTTCCCGTCTAGTCCGGAAAGCAGAGAACGCCCCCTGACTCCAACATCCACGGTGTCGGTACTATCATTTACGAATGAATATAACGTCTCACCTAAGGATTTAATCCCAACATTTGTACCTAAAAACAACATACTTACTCGTGGATTCAGTTTTCGGACCTTGTTGTCCGAAGACATGGAGAATGACGATAGCTTAGAGGAAGATCGGGCAATTCTAGGGTGTCAACATTATCAACGCAACGTCAAATTGCAATGCTATACATGTAAAAAGTGGTACACATGTCGATTTTGTCATGACGAGGTCGAAGATCATTCTCTTGTACGACAAAAGACTGAAAATATGTTATGTATGCTCTGTGGACAAGCCCAGTCAGCTTCACAGTGGTGCAAGGGGTGTGGCGAACGAGCTGCTTCATACTATTGCGATTTGTGCAAACTCTGGGATAACGATGACGGAAAAAGCATATATCATTGTCATGATTGTGGAATTTGTCGCCTAGGAAAGGGGCTGGGGAAGGATTTCTTCCACTGCAAGGTAACATCGAATGGGATCTGGTATAGAGCATTCTTGCTAATGTTGAACTAGACATGTAGCGTTTGTATGCCTATATCTATCGAAAACACCCATCGATGTATTGAACGCTCTACCCAGTGTGATTGTCCCATTTGTGGGGAGTACATGTTCACATCTCCCGAAATGGTTGTTTTCATGCGATGCGGCCATCCAATCCACCACAAATGCCATGCAGAATACTCTAAAACTTCGTACCGTTGTCCAATTTGCAGCAAAAGTATAATTAATATGGAGGCTCGGTTTAGGAACTTAGATCATACCATAGAGAGTCAACCAATGCCACCCGAGTTTCGTGATACAAAAGCATTTGTTTACTGCAACGATTGTGGTGCTAAATCAGCGGTCCGATATCACTGGTTGGGTTTGAAATGCGAACTGTAAGTTATGACGAGGCTGTTCTTGAAGTAAAGTCGCTAATCGGACGAGATGCGAATCCTACAATACATTACAAATACGCCTTTTTCGCGGTAGTAACGTTGAGAATCCAGGAAATGATAATAGGCAAGATAAGCGCTTTTCAGCGCCGCGGCCTAGGTCATATAGTATCGATGAAATTATATGTCCTCATAACTCCGAAACGCCACCTTTAGTAATGTCAGGATCAGTACCTGGCACGAATCCATACCTGAGTCAGGACGATGTCTTCCAATCACGTGCTCGTACTGTCTCCCCTGTAATACGCAATTACTTCGGGTTGTCTCGAGAGCGTGACGCCGCTGAAACATCTTCCAACCTCTCGGCGAAGCTATCGAGTGACAATAAGCATGATACTAAGGATGATCTTGGTTTTTGGGGTGCAGCGAGCCTACAATATCGCTACCGTCTTTTCGGCAACGACATTGAGGCGACTAATGACGAATCTGAACCCAGTGATGGGGACGATGAATCCCTAGGAAACACAGAAGATGAAGATGAAGATGAAGATGACACTGATAACATAGACATTTTCGGACATCTCTGATATTAAACTGAGGAGAATGAACTCACACTTTTTGCAATGAGCATCTGTTTCATGAAGAATTATGTTGGGTATGATAATGTGTTTAATCTTTTTATTTCATTTGGCGTTTTTATGTAACCTATTCTGGTTTGGTCATGACTTCCAAATTCAGGGTTTATGATCCGTATCAATTCTGATTCCTCTTCCCTTCATTCGAGAATATTCTACCAAATATATAATGATACTCAAAGGTATATATTAGAACTGATCTGATTCGGTATAAAATTAGAGTTGGAAGCGGCGGCGGGCATCGCGTCCTTCCTAACCGGCTTGGTGCTAGGGCCAGCTGAATCAGCCTCCGCCCTCCGATCAACCTTGTGACGTGTGTCAAAAGACATACATACCTAACTTGCCATTAATAACTAAAAATGGATCAACTTCATCGCCCACTTCTCTCGCTTGCTTCATTTCTTATAATTTCCTTTCCCCTTCTTTTTGAACTTTCGGGCAACTTGTAGCTCACCCGCCAATAGTCATTCGTCTCCGTTCTTTGGCATTCATCAACCCTTCCCTGCGAATCTTGCTCAGAGAATTTCTCTTAATCCGACAAATATCACGAGTAGTAAGTACATCTTCATACCTTTGTTCGTCCTCGGTTTTGTTTTGGCAGGATCCCAGATATTCGTTTTCCCTTATTTAATTGTTCAGAATTTCTCCATGCCGACCATGATCCGGCACAATTCGGACGTTGAACTTCAGCTGCCAGATACTGGCACCCCGGAGTCGCCAGATATTCCCGATGGCCAAGATATCGAAATGCTATCTGACGACCAGAAAACATCAATATCTTTACCTCCCCATATCGCTGCTCGCTTTTACAGAAAGGCAAACGGTGGCAGACGCTTATCTTCCACATCTTCCCGCCGCAGTTCGATTTCGTCGTTACATTCAAACGTTTCCTCGCATGGCAGACCTCAGAGTGATCATGTTGCTCAGCATCTCCGTCGAGCTTCGATTCTTGAGAACCGCAAGGCAAGACTTGCAGACAGAGCTGCACATGCGGAGAAAGTGAGACTGCGTGCGGCCCTTGCCAAAGCAGCCACTCGTAACTTACAGAGAGAGGAAAGAGCACTTGCTGCACAGCAGGCTCGCGAGCGACTTCTAGCTGAGATCACCGCCAAATGTGAAGAGGAGGTCAAACGGGCCAAGAAAAAGGCCCAGGATAATAGGGAAAAGAAGGCTGCGGAGCACGCTCGCCTGCGACTAGAGATGGCTGAGAAGTTTGCGGAGGCCGAGAAAAGAAGGCTACTGTATCAGCAAAACCAGCGGCGAAGTCGCACCACCAGCTTGCCTTCGGGAGAGGAGAAAAAGATGGTAAAAGCACTCATCGGACCGCTAAACCGAGACGCCGCGGCTCGGATTCTTCAAAGGGCTTGGAGGAGCCGTGGTTCAAGAATTATCATGAATAGCTTTGGCAATCTAAACCTGTCTCTCCAACGTATTCAAAGTATGACTTTTGATGAAGTTGGTGAGTTTCTTTCGGGAGAGGTCGTCTTGAATACAATGGCAAGAGTCCTTCGACTTTGTGGGCTGCAAGGGATGGAGAATGGCACTATGGGCGAGAGAGGTGCCGTGCGGACATTTCTCAGCAGTTATTTGATCTTGACACACCCTTCCCAGGTCTTCACCAGCAATGGAGACCAAGAACAAGACTTAATCACCAAAGGCCGAGACTTACTGGAAACTTTCGAGCAAATTACCTCACGGCTGTTGTCTGGATATTCACCTTTTTCTATCTCACCCGAACTTCAAGCTTTGTGTGAGACATACAATGTCTTCTTCTCTGCTTTTCACGCATGGAAAACCCATGACTCTAGCGTGTTAATCGAAATTATGCTGGCTCAATTTACCGAATTAGAACTTATTTGGCAGACGGTCAAGGACGATCGCGAAGGTGGTGTTGCGGATGATTACCAGCAGGGCATCCGGCAGAATCAAATCCTTCTTTTGGCAAAGCTGAAACGTCTTGCAGGCCCGGGCAAAGCTATGCAGATGGTGAAGGAAGCCTTGAGAAAAGCCAAGCGAGAAAAGAAAAGTTCGTCGTCCCCAATACAAGCAATCCCACGTTCAACCTCGGTTCCACCATCGACAAATGACGTCCATCCTGAGAGTGTAGCTTCTCCACTCAGTGAGACATTCAATCAGACATTCAATAATACCGATAATGCTGCCTTACAAGAGTTAGATAAACAAAGGATCTCGCCACATGAAAGATTCTCTAACGTATTAACCACGCTTCCGGAAAACCGGGTTTTGGTGCACGAACTATTGATTAATAAGAAGTATAAGATTGAGCAAGCACCCTATACAGAGCCGCGGCGACAGCTCATGAAGCACATGTGTGAAATGATGAGGAGAGATGTACAAGCTGGTTTAGGTACTAATTGGACAGTTGCCATGGCCACCGTTATTCAAGACAGATTACTGCGATCCCTCACGCAAGGCAATTCGTTGTACGTGTTGATAAGCGAGGTCCTTGATCCGAAATTAATCGAGAATCAATGCAAAGCTGGTACTTTCTCTTATGATACTTTTTTTGATTTTATGAGCAGCCTCCTACCTAAACTATGCGCACCATTTCGGGATCCTGAGGTCAAAGCTTTTGCTGAGGACAAATCGGGGGACGCGATTGACCGCCTGGCGAGATTGATGGGAATTATCGATTTGCTATCGTTAGATCACACGAATTTCATGATTCATCTTGCCGCACCTCAGCTTATAGAGGAAGCGCGTGTGTACGAGCAGAGAGCTTTCGAAATGGGCGTCCAGGATGGTTCTATCAAATTGGACAAAACTAGACACTTTTGGCGAAGGAACAGAGGAATCTTAGTCGAGGAGATGAGAAGACGTGATCCTGACAACGTCGCCAAGGAGCCTCAACTTTCGGTGGCAAAGATTTATGCGCAGGGGATTGTTGACCTGGTCGTTTGTAACGGTGCTGTTTCAGAGGAACTTATCCCAGAAACATTGTGTCTTGACTGTGAGCGGCTGGAGAGATTGCACGCAAGAGCATTCAAAATTTCTGCGACGGCTTCAATTCTCCTCACAGGCAAGAATCTACTGAAACGTGATGTTCGGTCCCAATGGAAACCGGAAGCAGACCACATTGTTTCTCTTGACTTTAGAGATATCATCCCCGAGCGAGTACTGTCGATTATTGAATCAACTCATCCTATGCCATTGGCAGCGAAATCGCAACTCTTGGCAACGATTAAACGAGTCCTTCCCCCTGTTGCAGCTGCATCAGCCGTAGCTTCTCCGACCTTTGTCCAAACTTCTGTTGAAGTCTCCGCAGGAACGCCTTCGCAGAATGTGTCATTGGCAAATTCGTTTGGCTCTTCATCCGCTAATGATTCTAACTCACCGTTATTAAGTTTTAGCGACCCAGTTGCACGACTTATCCTTTCCCGTCTACGGGCCCACATTTTCACCCGTCTTAGTGCCTCAAGCTCAGGTGAAAGATTACGGGCTGCCACCACGGCTAGCCAGAGCTTGGCAGCTGCTGGGATGCCAGAATTTGTCACAGAGGTTGGGAAACTGGTCGAGGAACTTGGTAAAGTCAGAGAAGTTGATTGGACATGCCATGGCATGGTTTACGAGCACATCTGGGGCGAAGAAATTCCTCAGGAGCAGGCGTGAGCGAGGATGTTGTCAATACTTTTATTTCAACTCTCTCTATCGGTTCCCGTTTTGCCATCCAGGCCGGTAATGTTTTTAATGGCGATCCATGAGATATCAGCGGACGGGGGTCTTGGAAGACTTAGCACGGCCCAATGATTACGCGGTTTACAGGGAAGCTTGAGGCTTCCTTCCACAGACATTTTACAGTTGTGGTCTTAGTTGGTTGAATATTTTTATGTATACGATGCACGGTATTCTATTCTATTCTTTTTCTTCTTCCTTTCTGTTATCATTATTATTCTTGCATCACCATTTCCAATGTTTCTGCTCCGATTCGGGAAAGGCATACTCTATACCCCCGATGTTTTCTAATTGGCATTCAACCTGAAGCTTTTTGGTCTTCATATTAACATGGTTGGACGAACATTAACACCACATGAAGTGGGACATAGCATGAGTGAAATGCAACAGGTCCATGTTCTCTTTCTTGGATAAATAACTTCCCAGTAATGCGTTCAATATTCCTCGACGAATCCTTACATCGTTGTTAAACTACTGGTAAATGTAATTCCTGTTGAATGCTAGAATTGCCTACCTAGGTATCTAGACGCCTAGATATCTGCCTATAATTAAGTAAAAGTCCTTAATTAAATGTTGATACCGTCCCATATTGTACCTAATTGGGTCGGCCCGCACCCACTTTTTCTTGCTTTCCTTTTTCCCCTCTTTAAACCTCCTCCCAACACGACTTAAGATACCTTCCAGCTATGGCCCTGGAGACCGCTTCCATATCTCATGTAGCTGATCTAACTCCTCCAGCTCTGGAGCGGACCTGGCTCTCAGCCCCGCATCCTACCCTGCCTATTCTTGCGACATGCGGTGCCGACAAGAGTGTACGCATATACTCGTTGCTAAATTTCAATCTCCTCTCCACGATATCGGGCGGTCACAAACGAAGCGTAAGGTGTTGCTCCTGGAAACCTCATGTTAAGGGCGAGAATGTGCTCGCAACTGGCAGTTTCGACGCCACAGCAGAAATCTGGAGACAGTGGGACAGATCCAGGAGAGAAGAGGTTGGCGGCCAGGAGAGGAGGGTTGATTCAACGGCCAATGTGGATGACCATGCAGAGGAGCGAGATGACAGAGACATAGACGATGGCCAGGACGAAGATGAATGGCGGTTTGCAGTATTGCTGGATGGGCATGACAGTGAGGTGAAATCTGTTTCTTGGTCGTGCTCCGGGACCTTACTTGCGACATGCTCCCGCGATAAGTCCATATGGATTTGGGAAGACCTCGATGATGGTGATAACAATTTCGAGACGGTCGCCGTGCTACAAGAGCATTCTGCAGATGTCAAATGCGTCTCGTGGCATCCATTCGAGACCTGTCTTGCCAGCGCCAGCTACGATGATTCTGTACGGATCTGGAGGGAGGATATCGATGACTGGGGTCAAGTCGCTTGTCTAAAGGGGCACGGCGGAACCGTCTGGTACATTGACTGGGAGGGTGAGATTAATGTGCCATCCAGAGGATCATCCCATGACACTTGGCAGGGACAGAGATGGCGAGAACAGCATGCTCTCTCTGGTCCTAGAATAGCATCATGCTCGGACGACAGAACAATTCGCGTGTGGCGCAGGCGGGCTAAACAACAATCATCATCTTCAACAATGCCGAGCATTATCCGCTCTGCTGGACTGGATGAAAGGTGGGATGAGGACGCCCTGCTGCCAAAGGCGCATGATCTGTCCATCTATGCTGTTGCATGGAGTAAGCGAACAGGTCTCATTGCCTCAACTGGTGCTGATGGCAGAATTGTCATCTACGAGGAGCGATTCGTACCAACGCCGACTTCTGTCGCGAGTGATAACTGCTCTTCTGGAAACATGGAACCCAAGGACGCACAGTCTACACTTACCACCGAAGTTGATATACAAGAGGAACCATGTCTGCCGTTCACGGAATGGACTATCGTCGCCAAGCTGGAAGCTGCGCACGGTATCCACGAGATTAACCATATATGCTGGGCCAACCGCGCGCATCGAAAGCCACTAGAAAGCAGTTCTAGCACTTCTGCGACAAACAACAAACAAGACGACGAAATCCTTGTCAGTACGGCAGACGATGGTAGCATCAAGGTCTGGGCCGTAGAGAGATAACAATCGATTGCTCGTATTAATTAAATGACGAGACCGAAAAGAAGAAGTCTGGTATTCCAGGCGATGCCAGAGAAAGACTCGAATACGACTTGATATGTACCTAGGGCTATCCGCTACTTTTCCTGATGGGGCATCCTCTTCGGATTTTGAAGCAGACCAGCCGCAGACACTCAGGCATTAATTTTATTACACGGATTCAAGATATCTGAGCCCTTGTTAGATATGTCCTGAATTTCCACTACAGTGTAGATATGTATAAAATCCAGATATCGATCTGGGGTCCGTGGACTATAAGCCAGCCCCAATTACAGTGTTAACGTTTAACACGATGTTACTAGGAACTTGCTCCCGAGTCCTGACTGCAGTAGGAGCGATTTCTTCTGTTTCCTACATACCTCATATCCTCCCCCCCTAAGCCCTGTAGGTTGTCCCTATTCCTCAATCCGTATGATACAGGTTCCCGCAAATAAACTTGCTTCGTCAATGCGGAAAATAGAAAGGTATTTTTAGCAGTCATATCATACTATAGTGATTGTCTAAGGGTGGTGCATGAATATTATATTATTGCTTTACTAAATAAGAGGTTGCAGCTGAACTGGCTGTTTTAAGATTTGGTCGAGTAACTTCATGGTTCGCCAAAAAAAATTTTGATGCTGACTTTATGATATTTGTATGTACAGTACGTGTACTTTTTATCGCTGAAAATAGTATAAACATAACTTGAGAATAAAAACCTTGCTCCGGTACTCCAGGTTGCCGCCTTCAGTCAGGAATGTTCCAGCCCGTTGCGAGTTCTTTTTTCGGTGCTCTGACGTTCGTCATCACTGTCCTCCCCGAGGGCGTAGTGATCTCGTTCGTCCTCTGGACGAGCGATTGTATTCAGTCTATCAAGCTCAGCCTCATCATACCTTCCAACTTCAATATCCGGTCTTCTTGACCGCTTAGTACGGAGCTGTTCCTGTGACGCATCGTTAGAAGGGCTGCCATTTTCGTAGATGGAACGATAGCCACGGCGGCGGCGACGGTTACGCCACATGAAGAATCCCCAAATAGCAACGGCAATGATGACGATAGCAAGTACTGCCTCCCCTGACTTGGCATAGGCCTTCCATTCCGCTTCCTTCAGTTTCTCCAGTTCTTGCTCTTCGGCAGCCGTGCTATTGGAATTGCCTCCGACAGACGTCTGAGGTAGCTTCTCACCATCGATGCGAGAATCCGCAGGAGTTCCGCCAATGCTGGTGATGTCAACATGCATGAAACGATCCAACATATCGCGGGTTCGACGGGAGACATCAAAAGGGACCATGTGACTGGCATTGTAGAATAGCACATAGGTTAGGTTTCGCGCCTGCTGGTAATAACCTGCGGGTTCGCCCTCGAAAGTCCAGTCTCGCCTAGGCGCCCAGACTCCTGGGGAGGTCTCGAACCCGGCCCCCTCGTTCCACTTCAAGTTATGGATCAATTGCTCAGTACCAACATGATTGCAAATGTGGTCCTTGTTCCCACTGAAAAGAAGGATGGGAATTCCGGATTCAAGTAGAGCCGGAAGGAACTGGATCGAGGGTACTGACTCCTTTGTTATGAGGTTACTGCCAACCGCGCCAGAGCACTCTTCCCAGCCAGTGGACTTATCAGGGTTGATGTGCAAGGAGTTCATAACATCGTTGCGTTGCAAGTATGGTGTTATATCTGCCAGATCCGGTGGCCAATTCATACCACAGGACGGAAATTCATCACGAAGGCGGACGTCATACATGTTATAGCATTGGTGACTTGAGTCTTGGGTTAGGCGATGGAATTCCGCTAAGATATGCTCGCATTCCGGGATATCAATCTTATCTCTTGCGTCGGGAGCATTAAGACTGTTTACGCAAATCGATTGCAGGCCCTCCAGCTCTTGAGAAATCTTGCTGCCTTTGACAAGAAGATTCTCCTTGTATGCAAACGGTAAATAAGACTGGTATTGTTCCCAAGGTGATATCCAGCCATTGCCAATGAGAAGTCCTTTCAAGCTCCATTCGGTCCCGCTAAGTGAGGACATTTTTTGGTTCCGTTCAAGGATGGCCTTAGCGAAGTACGGAATATACTGACCGGCGTAGGACTCCCCTGCAAGGTAAATCTGAAAAAATGTCATGACTCAGCTGAAATTCCAAGGCTCTGTTTGATCAAAACTTACGTCATCATGCTCATATTCTGGAAATAATTGCAACCACTTCTCCAAGAATGTGATGAATTGAGCGGCCACATCACTTAATTCATGCAAGTAGCTGTTGGTGTTGACATAGCTGAAACCGGTTCCAACCGGCTGATCCACGAAAAGCAGGTTGGCAAACTCGTCCCAAGATCCGTTATTATACTCTAATGTATGGTCATCTTTTAACCGGTAAGGTCCAATTTCCATCAGCGCCCCGTCCATGGAGCTGCAACCGGGGCCCCCATTTAACCAGATAACAGTGCGTTGCCGATTTGCGATGTGGCGATTCTGGAAATGCCAGAAAAAGATATTTCCATTATTATCGGGGTCGACTTCCACATGGCTGACCAGCGGGAACGATTAGCAGTGTGTTACGGCCAATCAAAAGTATGACTCACCCAGCATGCATCTTTAATAAAGGTCCCTCTGGTTGCCCTGGAAGGGAATGGACGAAGTAATCGGCAGAGGACATTGCCAGCGCGCAAAGGGGACTTCCCGCAAAGAGCAGCGGCAGTAACAATAGCAGACTGCTGCATGGGCTTCTCCTCCGCCTCGAGTCTCCCCGGGAACCTGAGGAGAACATCATGGCACAAGAGAGCAGACAGGCAGGCCAAGGGAGAGAATATTAAATTTCTGATGGCCGATAGGCGATGGTCGGTATCGGGACTGACGGCAACAGGATCTATCCAATGCGTATCATACCTGAGGAGTAAGTAACGGAGAAGATCAAGAAAATAAAAAATAAATAAATAAGTAAATAAAAAAGGTAAAGGATTCTATTATATTATTCCTACCCCTGATAAGTAAAGAGTTCAAAGTTCAATGATACATACGTAGGTATGATAACTAATGCCCTTGTGACAATCTAGTTCAACTGCCGGTATGATAAAAGAGAACACATCACAAGCATTATTCCGTACTAATACGTAAGCAATTAATACCAGAAATACCAGAAAATAGGAACTCTACCCGAGACAACTAGTCTAGTTAAAACACTTAAGCCCATTTCGGCAAAGTGCCCTATCATAAGGGGTTAGTCAATATCCACTCCTGACGAAGGTTTTTATGCCAAGCTTTCTTTCTTCGTTTAAAGTTGACTCTTGACTTCGCAGGGCTGACCTTTAATTATAGTTGAATAATAACGTCTCAAAAGTCGCGTCTTAAAAACACGATTAATAAATACTCTCTCTGTACATATATTTTCCCATAATAATTATTAATGGAGTTGGCACCTAATTCAGTAGAATCCCTTTCTACACGCGTCAACAACGCAAAGGCCTTTTTGCAAGAGAATCCCCACGAAAGGTACATCACTGCAGCTCGAATATATAGCCGCCCCTTAGTGATCACGTGGAAGAGTCCGATGATGTACAAGAACAGTTGGGGTACTATTAGGGCAGCTTCATTTTTTGTTGGATAGATCAAAATTCAGTGTGGTTTATACCAAAATTTAGTTCTGATGTAGAAAAAAAAAATCAAGTGAAAAAATTTACGTACATTGCTTTCCCCGACTAGGAGCGAACAGCGAACTAGGTCTGGACCAGGAAGACAGAAAGAAAAGTCCAAAGTGCCATGAGGTGAAGTGTTGTTCGCCATGGACATTGGCAGATACTCGTATTCACGGGACAATGTGTCACACCCCTCAACGCCCCAAGCAAAATCAATA